>QANZ01009649.1:242739-306959 GCA_003254925.1 Chamaecrista fasciculata
TATATATATATATATATATAACTAATTACAGTGACACCTTGCATTATTTAAATTAATGAAATGGATTTTGTGTGAATATAGAATGGAGGCCATTTGTCTTGTATTCATGTATATACTTTATCTTTGTTGCGGGGATAATATTAATTAATGGAGACAATGCTTATGAGATGATACAGCAAATGTGTTAAGTGCGCACATGAATGATGAAATTATGTTTCTTTTTTATTTTTCAAAGGATGAATCTATGAGTTTGCCCGATGTATATGAAACCAATATATATATTAACGGTAATTAAGACGTGAATTTCGTAGTTTTTCAAGTATATATGAAACCAAAAAAAAGTATTAGTCAAACTCGATATCGAGAGGATAAACGTAGGGTTGAACTATACGTATTATGTGATGTGTACGCATTGAATTGAGTGGAAGTGTGGAACACTATACAATATACATTGGCAAATAATTGGCTACGATCAGTATTACTTTGCAAGTTAAGTAGTTAATATCACAATACATTTAAATTATTTAAACACTGTACATAGTAATATATATCAGAAGATAGTGGGAAATTTTGATTGATTAATAGAAATTAAATAGACATAGTATTATATATTAACGAAAAATAAAGTAGCAATAAGTAATTAATAAATTTTGAAAATAAAAATTGGGTTTGGGTTTTAAAATTAGTTTTTGCTGAAATAATATATGTAAGGAAGAACATGAAATTTAGGTCTAAAGTGGGTAGATAGAGATTGATGAATGGAGTGGATAAAATTAGCGAAGGAGAGTCAGCGACAGGATGACATGTGGCGAGCTTTGATTGGAGATATGGTGATCGTAGTATAAAAAGGTAACCAGTAGATGGACGCCACGTCAGGTAGAAGAAGTTGAAAAAAAGCTAAAATACCGAAACAGCCCAATAACAAGGGTTGATTGCCCATCTGACTCATAGTTGTAATGGGTTCACTACACCTACCATCATCACCACAATGCTTTCTACTGTTTTACTACAAAACAAAGCACAGTTTTCAATTATTGTGTGTTGTGTGAGTAATAAATAAATCAATAATGTAATATAAAAAAATGCTCAGGAAGTTGCTTACTTAAAAACATATATAAAACTCCGAAGATGATTATGTATTTATGAGTGGGTGGGTGTGCCCGTGAGCTTTATCATTTTCTTTTGCTTCTAATTTTATTTACTTTGAGCTCACTAATATTTTTTTTCTGCCTCTAGGCATATATTGTTTTACAATTTGCGGGTTTTTTTAAATGCTCTCAATAAATTACAAATTAGTTATTTGCTTTATTGGCACGTTGTTGTGAATGTATCAAGTTATATGATAAAATATCTTTGATTTTTTTGGTTGAACACATCCGAAAAATATGGAAACGAGTAAAAAGAAGTGTATTGAAGATCATTTTTGGTGTGAAAGTGATGGAGAGAAGAGACATGTTCATTGTTCAGTTAACAATGTTTTTCAATAATTAATTATGGTCCATTGCTGAAAAATAGAGAATGCGTGATTAATAGGATGCTATTACAAATTAACACCTCACGCTAAGTTAATAGTTTGATTTCTAACACGAGAGCCTCGAGATCAGGACGTAGAAAATGTAAGGAAAACGTTTAGTTTCTATAATAACTTTTTTTTGTTATCAAAATTTTTACAAACAACTTGACAAATATATATATATATATATATTTCTTACCGCAGAAAAAGTCTGGTCCAAAATACAAAACAGAATATCAATAGTGGAAACGAAAAATTATTTAACATAATCTCAATAATTTATTTAAAAAAATCCAGTCAATAAAACTAATGGTTTATATAGTATTCTGTTTTTGTCTGGTGCTTACATTGAATAAAAATAATTGAATAATTATACAAGGAATAGTGAAAGAAAGTTTAGGTGAGTTGAGCCCCGAAATAATTATACAAGGAGCTCAAGTGCTCAAGTGCTCAAGCTCCCAATGATTTGATCTCTTCAAGATTTTTTTTCTAGCTCTTTATTTTTTTTTAAATTTGTTGTTATAAAATAAAGGAGTTCATGAGAGGATATTTTTTTTTCAAAATAATTATTGTATATCTATCATCCAAAAATCAAATAAACACTCAATTTCCCTTGTTAATAGAATTTACTACCTTTTATTTTCTTTTCTCTTTTCTAAGAAGTTATTACTACCTTTTATTCAGATATATTAATATACTTTTTTGTTATAAATCCAGAAAAGCATTTGTAAAATATATTAAAAACTGATATTAGGCTGTCATATACATAAGGGTGATTAATTTACACTATATTTTAATAGAGTCGACTTTAACTCATATATATATGTGTGTGTGTATTTAAAAAAATGTATTAGGTGAGGGAAGTGTGACATATCCAATGAAGTGTGGCCAGTGTTTGAAGTGGAAGAATAGTGGGTAATTGGAAAGGACAAATGAAATGTAACCACACTTTGTAAGTTGTAACTAAATGGGACGTTTTACTATTTTATTTATTTTTGGGCTTATATTATGTTGTTGGAGTCACGTATATTGACAAGCACTTTTCATTCCATAACTAATATAATTTCGTTTGAAATGTCTAATTAAATCAGATACCCTATTCTTTTATTTTAATAAAACACATTATCTTTCCTCAAGATGCATATTTTCTATAAATGAAAACCTTAATAATTTCAACTATTTCAGCAAAATAAACTTATATCTGTTATAAATATAAAGATCTACCTTTGAATAACATAAAATAAATTTGTTTTTTTAGTAATCTTTAATGTTAATACTAGAAAAATGTTGAGTACAATTTTTAAAATAACATATATATATATCGTTTTAAAAATTACTTGTATGAGTATTTTAGATAAATATCCTTTTATGAGTGTTAAGAAATATCTTCATGTAGGGGATACCCCCACAATGTGTGTAGGAGTTGCCTTAGATATTCCCTCTTTATCTAGGGGTACTTAGCTTTTTACTATTCATAGCTTGTCACGTAGTATCATGAGTTCGCCTATAAATACCCATCCAACTCATTTTGTTTATGGAGATATATATTATAGACTCAAATGTGAATATAAGTGTGAAGTTTAAAAGAGGTAAACAACTAACCATTGATTTGGATTTTGGAGTCACAAATTGAAATTGCTGAGACCTGAGATGCATGGGGCTTGAGAATGGGCCATTGTACTATATGTTACGAGTAATATACCAATTTTCTTTCTTCTGAAAAGAAAGTAAAACTTCCTAATTCCTATCTTACGTTCGTGGAATATTTCAATAATTGCTTATATGCGTATCTTTTTCTCCAGGATGATTTTTTTTTAAAAAAAAAAAACCGAAAAATATTAGAATATTAGAAAATGAATTTTGTAGCTGGGTTTTTGTGCATACGTCCGATGAGAAGCTTCCCTATTAGTTATCAAATGAAAAAAAAAAGAGAAAGAAGAAATCTTTTAAAAAGAACAGAGAAAAAGACTAAAATATGTGACATTACCAATCTTTTGTTTTAAACTATGAAGAAGTCAATAAATAACCCAATATATATGCCATGAATTTGAAGAGTATAATTTTTTGGCGTTAGTCTCGTCTTTAGATGCCTTCAAGATAAAGATTAAAGCAGTTAGATTTCCAATTAAAAGTTAAGTAAACCCACCATGTGCCTTGTCATTGTAGTGTATGTGCAATGTGTATGCATATCTTTTGTTTTAAATTTTAATATTTTAGTGAGCGGTTATCACACCTGTTCTAGTTCCTCTTTAGTTTTAGATGCCATTTATGTCAGCATTAAAAATCAATACTTTATAGAAAGGACCACATCTTAAACCTAAAATGTTTACCCAGATTTTCTATTCTTTAATCATGTTTGACACCTTATTATAATGTTTCTTTTATGGTCAGCCTAGTCTATCTGTATTTAATTATGTGGCTTGCCCGGCTGCTTGCAAATAAGATACTCTTTATTTTTTAGCCCCAAAAGTAAAATTCTTTTGACTCAGACTAGTCTATGAGAAAAAAAAGATTCATGAAGAAATGCTGGACAAGAATAAGAAGACTAGTTTTCAAAATTGAAAAGCACATAACAAGCATTAACTCTAAATTTATTTTCTTTCTGTATAATTTCAAATAACACAATTTTATTAGAATCTGATACAATTCAACAAAAAGCAAGGAATAACAAACTTCTGAATACGGTCCAATCTGAGATCATAAATATAAGCACATTATTTTCATGAAACAGTTGAGCTGCATATGGAAAAAGCAGCCAAGCCTATGAAATTTTCATCACAAGATGCTTGTTGTGTTGATTTCATGACAACCTTCATCATCATCCACTTGCTCTTACAGCCTTCCTCTCATTTCCAGCGAAAGAAAAAAGGAAACAGAACACAAACTTTCAGAAGAAAACAATTGTAACTTCACATATGAGGATATTTATTCTTTAGTAATTTCAAATTCAGCGCCAATTGGTAGATGATCACTAGGGTGAAAGTAGTTAGGCAGGCCACCATCAACATCGGGAGCATTCGAGTCAGGAAGCTCAAGAAAACTAATTGGTTTCATATGGTCAGAGGGGGAAAACAGTATGTAATCAAGTGTTCCTGTGAAGCCAGGAGTGCAGTTTGTGAATGGAGGCTCTCCTCTTGTACAAGCATACACACTACATAAGGGAATAGGGAGCTCTTCTAAACATTCAGGCATCGGTGCCGATGACGAAGGGTTGCCTGACATTAGGTACTGATAAACCTACAAACGAAAAAAAAAATAGGTAATTCAAATTATTAGTAACATATTGGGGAAATATACAGTGCAGCTCAATGTAGAAATATTGCAATGTTCGCAATTTATGCCCTATGGTGTATGATTTTTTGTTTTTGATATGACTACAATGTATTATCTATCTATCTATCTATCTATCTATTTGTTTTATAGTCTAGACAAGGATTAATCCTTATTCGATCCAAGAAGTTCTATGACAAGATAAAGTTCTCTCAACAAGATTCAAACTTGATACTTTTCATGTGAAAATTGAAATACCTATCACTTCAACAAATCAGTTATTGGTTTGTGCTTTATAACTAGTTTTTGTAAGGGAAATAACCTTAACTGCTAGCACCAACTTTCAAGAACTAGGACCACACTCATGGAAAATATGAACATGACAGGAAAAAGGGGCATAAGAAACGAGACAAAAAGGTAGGCTAAGTAATAATACGAAGTGCTTAAGTACCGTATCCCCTGGTGTAGAATTGAAATCACCAGCCACAATAACTTCAGGAATGCATTCAAATCTCTCTGATACCAGTGTTTTAAATTGTGCCAAGCGAGATAATAGATATTTTGCTTGGGCAAGTTTGACGTCAGCCCACTCAGGATCCCTGGTGTCAAAATGCAAATTTTCACATTAATTTCAACAACGAAGTTAAGGACTGACACTCAAGTTCATATCTTCATATAAACGAAGTCATGTGAGGGAAAAAGGCCTATTAGATATCTAATGAAACGGAAAAAAAAAAAAAAACACGCATAAATCATTCCATTACCAATAGAGATGTGTATTGGCCACAATAATAATATGATGCGGAAAATCTCTGAGTTTGAATGCAGCCAAAATACCAACACAATCACGCTTCAGTCTCACGCAAGGATCATTGGGATCTTCAAGATCTTCTGCTTTCATTTTAGGTCCTGGATCTGAAATGATTAATGAAAGATTAGCCTAATCTGTTAGGTAATAAACATGCAACAACAGCTTCTTAAAACCATAATATAATGTTGGTTTTGCATTGCATCTCGCACATGTGTGTGTGTGATAACATGAGATTAAAGTTACCATTTTTGGGTGCAGCATCAATTTGTTTCTCTGACTGGAGATTGCTGGGTTCATTATCGCTTGAGTTTCCATTTTGAATTGAATTCACAAGATCATTGTATTCAATTTTCTCCTCCAAAACCAACTCTGCACTAAATAGCACAAAGTATGGAAAAGTATAAAACTAAGACTACAGAATGTAACAAGAATAAGTGTTCCTGACTAAACAGAACAAAATAAAACTCATTCGAAGAGCACCAATCATGTTGTAAACACACTTTACTCAAATCTTTTGAGGCAATATCAATTATCAAAGATATAACAAAATCCTTTGTAAATAATGGCTTTGTTTGACTTTTTGCTGCTTGCAACTGAGATATTTAACTTTAAGCAATTCCAAATGGAAAGGAGGAGGATAGTGATAGAGAGCAATGCTCATTCAAATACTAATCAATTGATAACTACTATATATTTCAATAATCACATTACAACATTGGAAATTTGGGATTATGCATTCACCAGTCCATCTATTAGGCAACTTTTGCATCACAACCACTACGAATCTCCAGTAATGGAGTTACAAGTCTTATGTTGGAAATCTCTTAACAGAAACAAGGTGTATAAATTACAAATATAAAGACAACACAGACTTGGTAAGTGAACTTATAAATAATAATTCTTTCTGCTTCATCTTGGAAAGCTTGTGTGCCATCCAAGAGTAAAATCCCAACTCCTAGTTATTCAGTCATTACAATTCCTATAATTCTAAGCAAAAGTTTAAAAGAAAAATCACTTGTACTTGTACAAAATCTCAACATACCAATCATGCTTGTAAAATAGTCCGCATCCATCACGCTTTTGTCCACTTCTCTTCATATAAACACTAGAATAGCCTAGGTCGAGCATGCTTCCTTTGTAAAAGCTATCATACTCATCGACTTCCTGGAAAGGATTTTGACATGAACAAGAAGATTTATTAAGAATAATAGTAAGGAAACTGCAATTTAGGATAAGACTTTAAAAAAGTCAATATCTGACTTCAACCAAAAGCAACACAAGCGATAGAGTATAAGAAAAAAAAGGTGAAAAATATAAAATAAAAACCTGAAGACAGAAAAAATCAGCTCCCAGATTCTTGAGAACTGTTAAAATAGCAGGTGAACGAGCTTTCCATCTGCAGTGCAAAAACATTAGTGGTAAAACCAAGTACGGATGTAGATTTTGCTACTATTGTTTGTAATGTAGGATCTAACATAACAAACATACTTCAGAGAAGCGGAAGGAGAATGCGGGAAAAGAGAGCTCTTCACATAAACCTACATTACAAAGTAAGAGAAAAAGGGTCATAGCAAACTATAGTTTCATTAGTTTAAGAACCATAATGACTTGAACCCAAGCATAACTCAAGAGTTGGTTTCATAACAATTGGCAACCCTCTCTTTGTCAATACAAGGGATCATACAGGTATACTTGGTTTCATTTCACAATTTACGCCAGCATTTGGAATGCAACAAAGCATCTTAAGAAATTAGATGGAAACAAAAATTACCATACCTGGGCCAATATGTTATACGATACAAGACTGAATCTGAACCCTGTGATATTACATTTTATATATCATTTTGAGTAAATGATGCCAAAGAAAAAAAAAGGAAAAGAAAAAGAAATCAGGCTTATTTTAATTGATGAAGAATACACATTTAGTGACGCTGAATCAGAGGGATTAATTCAGTTCGAAAGATAGATTAAGGTACTTGGACATTGGAGACCAACTCATAAATGAGTCCAGAAAAAATGTCAACTATGTTTCTGACTTATTTGGAACTTCGATCTTAATACGAAAGCCATCTTTAACGTTGTTTTAATAATACAATTAGCCTTTTGATTCAATAGACATCCTGTAATACAACACACATGCGACCAGATTATAGTTACATAGAAGAGAAAAACTTCAACGGGGAAACCAGACTAGTTGAGGAATATCGCCTTACCATCTGGTTTACTTCTAGAATGTATATCACTGCCTTCCACCGAAGAGAACTTCGGAATTTTGGGTGACGGAACAGAGCTCATTTTGCTCAAAAAATATCTGCAAATAAATCACATTCACAGATTCAACACAAGATTTCTTATTCAACTCGTTGTTTATTAGGATATAACCCCACATTAACCAGCAGCCGTTAAGCTATTCTACGATTACCAATGAAGTGAAACCAAGCAAGAAAGTTAAAAGATAAACACGTATAAGTTCCCCACTTGTTAGAACTGGTTTCCAGGAATTACAGAGAACGAGAAAGTTAAAAAGACACCATTTTGTTGTGAAAACAAGGTAAAGACAGAAATGAAAGCAGAGAGAGAATAGAAGTATAAATAAAGGGAGCATACCTTGAGAAAGAGGGTATAGAAGTTAGAGAAGGAAGCGAAGGAAAAGATTTGATTTTGAACATAGGTATGGGATGATGTATTATGTATATATATTTGGTGTGCAGAGTGCAGGCAAGGTGTTTGTTACTTTGTTATTTGTGAAATGTGAGTAAGCAGCACTTTGCCAACCACCGCAAAATTGAATTGCCTAGATACTAACTCACTTATCAGTATCTCAGGCCAAAAAAAAAAAAAACTAACTTATCAGTATCACTTACCACTCTTCTCGTTACTACCAACTATTGTACCTGTGATTTAGTGGTCCATTAGTTAAATGCATCTTCATTTAAACTTAAAAAGTAAATTTTAAATCTGAAATTAACTCATAATTTTCGTAAGTTCTATTGGATTTTGTTGATAGGTCTTATATAAATAATTAAGTCTAAAGGCATACTTTAGGTTAGAGCCGTCAAAACGAACCAAATCCGGTGAGCTGATTCGTTTAACTTATCAAATTGACGAGCTGGATTGAAAAAATCTGACTTACCAAAAATTATAACTCATTTGGGTTAGCTCATTTAACTCGAAGCTTGTGGTGAGCTAACTTAAGTGAGTTGGCGAGTTGGTAAGGCAACCCACTTTATTTAAAATATATATAAATATATATAATTTTAGATGTAGTGACTAGTGATTAGTATTGTCAATAAAGGTAGGCCTAGTTAAGGAGTCGACTTATAATTCATAAGGTCGTGAGTTCGATTCCCATTGCCGATGTGAGGAACTTGTTGGTAGGTGATCCGTAAGTATCTCTGTAAGCGCTCAAAAAGTCTGGAGGCCTACCCTGGCCTTGGTGAGCCCCGGGGTCCAACTCACCTAAACTTTTTGTTTGACAAATAAAAAGACTAGTGATGAGTATTGAATGATTGTAATATTAGTATAATTTACCTTAATTTTCATGAGTTTTATTTTGAAAGTTAATAAAAAAATTTTAATTTAAAAAATGAAAAAAAAAGAAAAAAAAAAATAATGACTGGTGGGTTAAGTGACCTAATCTGATTCACCAAGTTGACGAGTCGGATTGGCAAAACCTAGTTTACTTGGGATTTTTGGCTCACGTGAGCCAATTCGCGTGAGTCGTGGTTCATGATGAGCCAGCTCGAGTGAGTCGGGTTAGCTCGTTTTGACAACAAAAAAATCTAAAGACATACTTCAACATTGGGGGGTATAATGGACAAAAAAAACGTTAGGGGTATAATTGAAAATGACCTCATACGTTAAGAGTACCAACCATACTTTTGCTTAAAAAAAACTTATGTATTTACTATTTTTTTATGAAATGATAAATCAACATTAATAAAAATTTATCTAATATCTACAGTGTACAAAAGTTTTCATTGAGTTTTTTTTATATATAATTTAATTTTTCTACTTGCATTTTGATTTGTAAGGGTATTTCTTTTTAAACAATATAAATTTTCTATTTTTTTTTCTTAAATTGACATAACAAAATAGTATGATGATTAGACACATTGAGTGGTTAAATGAATATTAAATTAATAAACCATTAAAAATCAAATTTATAATTTTGTCTTTTTACTTTGTTATAAATTTGATTTATCCCATTAAAAAGACAAAATTTAGGAATGGCACTGAAATAACAATTAAAATTTATAATAAAAACTAATTATTTAACAAGAAACTTAATAAAATATTTTTTTTATATAAAATAAAAATTTAGGAAATTTATTGTTCCCTTTAAAAGTTTTTTTCTTGTCGAGACAACTTTAAAAGTTCAAGAAGTGTATATTCTTCGTTTAAGGATGGGGCTATATTTGGAGACTTGATTTATCCCACACTTCTATTGTTGACCAATAGTGTAGTCCGATAGGCCCAAACAACCAATGGAATTCTATTGTCTTTTGAGTTTTTGAGTCATTCATTATCTTCGGGCTAATCTTTTGATTCAACTTTTAAATTTAGAGGTAAAATAATCAAATAAGGAGAAAGTGATAAAATAAAAATTGAATGACGGTTACTTGAGTAAAAATATATACCAAGTGTTGGCCAAAATAATATATATATGCGAGAATATGATTAGTACAAACAAATTATTGTCATCGTAAATCATATGATGGAAAACAACATTAAATTATCAAAGCATATAAATGAAGAGCATTGTCTCCATTAATTAATATTAAAAAAATAGTCATCAAAACATTATTAATAAATCTTTTACACTTGTAATTTGTTTGTATATATTCTTTATATTTTTAACACTTGTAATATATATACACATGCATATTGCATGCTAACCTTATATCGTTGTGCGTGTATATATATATAATGGTCTTATAAATTTATCAAACCTTCACTCTCTTAAAGTAAATAATGTATGATCCAACTAATAATTTTGCATAACCATCTTCTCCCCATTTATGGGAACACAGTGGGGAGAAGATAGTTATGGAAAATTGTGAGTTGAATCTATAAATTTTGTTTGTTACTCTTTACATGTTTGTAATGAATTAAACTGCTCTAATTAGTACTATTATTTAAATTTCTTATTTATATTTTATTTTCTAAATGTTTTCTTTCTAATTGTTTACATGATTGTAATGAATTAAACTGCTCTAAATGTTTTCATTAACACCGTACTAATAATATATACTACTTGCTTATATACTGCTCTAAATGTTTTTAGCCCTTATAATTTTTTTTCATTAATTTAAATTTAATAATTATTATTATTTTAAAATAAAAAAGTTATTTTTATTATATTTTATAGTTAAATTTAATTTTTTAAATTTTGATTGTAAGTTTATTAATTTAAAGTTGTGAGAAGTTAATCTTATTCACTATTTCTCTCTCCCATTATATGCCCACATGATTTTCTCTCTCTCATTATTTGTTCACATATTAATTTTTTTGTTTTTTATAATTTTTAATTAAATTATTTTTGAACAACCATAAAGATCCTCAAACATATAATATAGTATAGATATATATGACAGTAAACATATTCACTTATATAAATCGAAGATGCATAGATTATGTGATATGTTTGTCAATGATAAAATTGTCTTATTGAAAATAAAAAGGAGTTATATAGAAAAATAATGGTCAAGGTGTAGATTTGGACCTATATTTTTTGTTGAGTTCTCAATTTGGTCCTGTATCTTTTTTTGTTGTATTTTGTCTCATATCTTTGCAGAAGGTCCCAATTTGGTCCCATATCATTTTTGGTCTTATATTTTTTGGTCAAGTTGCAAAATTAGTCTCATATATTTGCAAAAGGATCAATCCTTAGTTGATCATTTTCTAAAGACACGAGACTACTTCTACACTTGACCTAAAGATATATGACCAATTTTGCAATTGACCTAAAGATATGGGACCAAATTTGTAACAAAGAAAATATATGAAATTTTAAATTATATAAAATATTATAAATAATTAAATTTTATTATATAAGATTTGGTAATTATGTATTGTAAAGATAATGAAAAAAAATTTTTGAGATAGTAAAAGAAGTTAGTGAAATTATTTGAATTTTATTTCTAAATTTATTATATTATAAACTATAATAGTATAGTATTATATATGCCTTTTTGGAGGAAAATAACCAGAACACTTCGAAGATGACAGTGAATCCTCTACAGTACTGCACCTTCTGTAGTACTGCAGGAACCAATAGGAGCCCGCCACGTGTACAGTGATATACATGTGGTGGACTCCTATTGGTCCCTGTACTGCAAAAGGTGTAGTACTGTAGAGGATCCTTTCCCTTCAAAGGGCAGTGGATCCTCTGCAGTACTGCACCTTCTGCAATATTACAGGAATCACTAGAAGCCTGCCATGTGTACAGTAGTGTACATGTGGCGGGCTCCTATTGGTCCCTGAAGTACTGCAGAAGGTACAGTACTGGACAGTAGATCCTCTGCAGTACTGCAGGAACTAATAGGAGCCCGCCATGTATATAGTGGTGTGCTAATAAAAAAATTCTATTTGGGGGTGACGTCGAATATTTTGGATATTTAATGGTACATTCGATATTCGACGAGTGATTGATTTCCTTGAGGTTTAGAAAATATCACTTCAAATTTGTAATTTTACTTGGTACATTACTTTCCTTGACAGGGGAAAATGGTTTGCATAAATGAGAAAAATCTAATCCAACGTGTGAGATATTTCTATTTCTATTTCATTTTAATTTTAAATATGCCTTTCTGTATTTATCTACTCCAAGAGTCCAAGTTAGTTGCTAAATATTAATAGAGAGAGAGTGAGAGAGAGTATGGTTGTAAAAATATGGCATTCAAAAGAATATGTAACTTTACAGTTTAGAGTGAATAACGCAGTAGAAGGTCTAAAAGTATGAGGAATCGGTGCATAATCTGTACGATATTAAGAGTTAAGACAAGGAAAGTTTCAAAAGCAAGCCAAGCAATGTTCCAATGAGACCCACAAAAATGGAAAACTTTAAAGAAAAGCCTGGATCACCTCTACGATTTCTTCGCCTTTTCATCAACTCCTGCAAATCAACAAATCTGATGGATTAGTGATATTTTTCGATATGTCGTGAGTCACATGCTAGGAACTTGAGAACTTTTAAGATCTTGTTCACCTTAAGGGTCGTGCCCAATTCTAGCTAGTACAGCAAATATATCCAACATTCCAACTAGAACTTATCATTTCTCATTAAACCACTCGCTCTTTCAAGTTTTATAAGACAATCAGACAAATTAACCACTGCAAACTTTCCTAGACAGTACTTGCTTTTTGTTTCTCTATGTCAATGCAATGGTATTCTATCACGAATATACAGGAAATGTAGAAAAAAGATGTTTAGTACGAGAAAATATGTTGCATGATTACCAGTTCCTGTCGCAGTTGAAGAGTTTCTCTGTTAGCAGCATCTCTTTCTTCCTTCAGGCGTTGTAAACCCTGAGTCTTCATTCAGAGAAAATTGTATTGTCAAAATAGATTCGAAAATAATGGGCTAACATAAACTAAAGTGGTGGGTCTGTCAAGAATATAGACGAGGCCACGAGAGGGCAATATTATATAATAAAAATGCAGGCAATGGATAACGATGAACTTAGAAATCGCATGTTGCATATGCAAGAACAGACTCATTAAGAATCCACCTATTTATATTGCTGACAGAGACTTATGCATACTCATAATTTATATTGCTGAATATAGTAAGTAAAAACATATGCATACTCGTAATTTCGTATAGTAAAATCCATAAAAATGGCACCTAGGTAATGGAAAATGCCAGTAATTATATCAACTACACTACCACAAGGAGTAGAATTGTACTCATTTTCTCTCACCAAGTAATCCCCACACTTCAATAATAATTACATACCTAAAGTGCATCATTTGCTAGATGATTTATGGTGATTGATATCTTTAAAAAAAGGACAGAAAGTAAAAAACAGCAGCCAAACTTTTACGGCCAGATACTAGTTCTACTCTTATTTTGCAGTCAGAAGTTTTGTAGATTGGCGTTCCTCTTACGTTTTGCTTGTTCTCTTTACGGCTTTTCTTAATCCTTACAATTCAATATGCTTTCCAGCTTTCGCATATTATTTCAGGTCTTTTAGAAGATGTTCTTTCCTCCAATTCTTCATGCAACACCTGAATAACCGGTCTATGAATCTATAAGATAGAATGGAAGACCTCACAAAACCCAAAAATTATGTTATCAGCCCGGGCAATCAGGGTATATGAACTACAGTATTGTTGAGTGTTACTTATGAATATATAGATTCTTCCTCTGCTCTTTGGTTAAGTGATCTATATTCTCATTTCTCCAGCTTATGTCTTTGGAAATTAAATTGCTTCCCAAAGGGGAATACAACCTGATACTTAAGGTGCAATCATCTGGCTAAAAGCCTAAAAGGATGGGAATGGAATAATCAAATATAGAAAGCATAACATAATTTCACAAAAAGAGGGAGGAAAAAAAAATCAGAAAACTCACAGAACTGGGGTCAAGATTTTGTATGGAATTCTTCAATGCTTCTTCTGAATCTACATGAGCTGAGGTAGGAGTGATAAACACAACTCGTAGTTTGCACTCCTCTATTGTTGACTTTCCACAATCCTTATTAAACTGCATGCCAAATTAAACAGCATTGATCTTATTTTTTTTCCTTTTGAAAACTAATCCTGTCGAACAGATAGTCTTGACTTTCTTACAGTGTCTGGCGAAAGCTCATCAACAGTAGTATTTGGATTCACTATTGTACTCTGTATAAGAAACTTATCTTTCCGTTGCATGTCTGCAGGATGTTCTCGTTGGGCTTGAAGGGTGACTGCAAAATCCAAAATCCGATAATATGATAGATGCTAATATGCAAATAGCACATCAAGCAAATGACACACTTAATGTTGGTTTTAAGCCAAATCAAGCAAAAGTAGAAAACTATACGAGGATTTGATACACCAAGCCCAGGTCAACTTTCTTTCTTTCTAGAATTAGAACCGACACTTTCAACACTTTGAAGTCTAGCAATATTGTACCAAAAACAGTTCACTTGGGACTACCAAAACCCCAAATAGAGTATTAGGAGGTTCAACATAAGCTCCAAATTATATATTCTTCTCAGAGATGTCGAAGACAAACTTCCATTTTTGTAACATTTTTATTGGTTAGGATTACCATTGTTCATTGACCTCGATTCACAAGTTTATTCTGCTAATTTTTTTGTTCATTCTTATTTCCTTAGCATGTCTTAGACTAGATGAAACAGCAAAATCTAAACAAATGTCTACTGGATGGTCAAACAGTATTTTGTTCTCATCCGTGTCCACTAATTAGTAATTACAAAAAGCACTTTGCCACGTTGTCTTCAGTAGCTTGAATTTTCACATCATAAAAGATATAAAGGAAGAAGATGATTCTTAAGGGGTAAGAAGCAGCACCTCTGATGATACATGAGTCCCTGGGCTGTATAACACCATTGTTTGGTCGTACAAAGTACCTTTTCGGTGAGGTGGTTTTGACCTAGAGAAAATCGAAATAGCAGGACGTTAAATCGAATGTAATCAGAAATTCAAAATGCATAGAGAATCAGCTAGAGAGAAGCATATCAAGTAACAAGTTTCTTTGTGTGTATGCAGTTAAAAGAGTACCTTAAAAGCAACGTGGTGACCTGTGTTGTTCAAAACTTTAAGATCGCAAAATGTTTGCTTCTCCAGCTCAACTGGTTACATGAATCTCATTAGCTTAACCAAATTTGAGCTCAGACTTTTATATTAAGGAGAGGATACAGGAAAAAGATTCAGATTTTGTTTAACAGACTCTAATAACGTTTGGCATGCAAAATATTCTATGCATTGCAATTATAGTTCCTATAACATCACTTCATTAACCACATTCAGCAATCTTTTAAAACAGAGATACAAGCGCGACGTTTTCTACTAGAATTTCAAACGCGAGAATTTTTAAATAGAACAGCTTAACATCCGGCTGATTTTCAATCTGGTAACGGAATCTTGATATTGTTAATAGAAAATAAATATAGGAGGAAAGCCGGAGATTCATAATTCCGATAGGGCTGGCATACGAAAACCATGAGTCATTACGTCACTTTTCAATCACTTTAAACTCCTTATTTTGGTTCCACAAAAGTGAAGGAAACAACATTAAAAACACTTCAAGTAGGTAGGTATCCTGTAAAACCGCAAAATTTTACTTGAGATTTTCATTCCTCCTTTCGTCATTACGATTCATGACGAACAAAGAAATATGATCGGAAACGTGATAGAACCAGAATTTGATCGCAAGAACAGATGAGAATAGGAAACAAAAACAATGGATAGCGAAGGGAAAGAAGAAGGAAAAAGAGAAAGGTACATACAGTGGAACCTGAGTTCATCGGGAGTAACAGTGATGAGTTGATTAGCAACAGTAGCGCTCATGACGAAGGCAATACAAAGATCAAGGTTCACAGAATCGGCAATGAATGAGAGACAGCAGCATATGGTAGCATTAGATCCAAAAGCGCGGAATGCAAGGAAGTTCAGAAAGAGGCGAATTGAAGGGAGAAGAAGAAGAAGAAGAAGAAGAAATTAGATATCAAAATGTAGCTCCCGAGAGAGATGAAATGAAAATGGGAAATAACGTTACGTGATAGCAATGAGGTTCTGTGTGAGAAAGGCACAGGCACAGTGAGAATTGTGTTGGGTCACCCTCCGATGTGTGCGCCAAAACTAACTGTCAGAATTCGTGGGATCCAAACACAGAAACAATCCTCACACGTGTCCTTTCAAGGCAACACCGGCGTCCGCTTCAAATGAATTGTTACTTTCTACTCTACAAAACTATTCACAAATATTAAATCCATCCACTTCATTTGCTCTTTACTTTCATTTAATGCATAATCTAAGGCCATGGTTGACCGCACATAACTAATTACTCATACTTCTTTCTTATTCCAGTCATATCATAACTTTGTGGTTCTGCTTCCTACAAATTTCTTTATCTCCGCTTTTTGATGACCAAATGGAACTTGACTCTTCAAATCCTCAAAAGATGGAGAATGTAATGTATGGGTCATCGTTTTCAAGTCCTCGATTCGAACACAATCATTACGATTCACAAAGCAACAATATAACACAACGACGGAGAACCTAACCGAGATTTGCGCAGACATGGCTATGGTGTTAATCCTAAACATTGGATTGCATTTTTTAAGTTTCTTATTACTAAAGAGCTGCAAAAATAACATTGGTGTTGATCCAAATATCTTACTACTATGGAAAAGGAGCAAGACTTTGCTACGGGTTTTGATTCCGTGGCAACATTTACGATGCAGAAGAAACACGTTAAAATTTCCAAACAACTACACCTGCTATAATTACTCGGATAATCAGAGAGAAGAAATATGATAGAATTTTTCTTACAAAAACAAATCCAAGTAATCAAATGATGGCCCTATTAAGTACATACTTCCTCCGGTTCAGTAGACTACTTTGAAGATGAAACAAGAGAATAAGGGAGCAGCCACACCATATCATTTGAAAGTAGAGAGTCTGGGAAGCTTGTCTCTAAGATAGTACAATCTCGCCCGCCTCACCTTTCGGTGGTTTACCACTTTGATTTCTTTGATATTTGGTGAGTAACTGTGACAAGAAACATTAACATCATATAAGGCAGTGTATCTTCTCACAATAATAATATGGAAAAAGCATAGCACAGCACCGGTGAGCATAACGTTGGTAACTACAATTGGAACTCTTGGCTAATATTGTTTGGATTATAATTCAGATTGTAAAGTGTTAATTTAACAAAGTTCCACCCCAACCTCACTTTTCCATTAAGTTAAATGGGAACGTGCTAACTAAATAAACCGATGACACAAATGTAAGCAGCATGTCAAAGCAATTTCCATCATTTTTCTTAAAGGGAATAAATATCATCACTCATTATATTGCACTTTCAAGCTGGCACTTTACTAAGCAACATTTTTTTGAAAAAAAAAAACCTAGTCCACAATCATACTTACGAATTACAATTTCCTAGGTTCTTATGTATTTAGAAGCTGTTAAATAACACAGAACAAAAAAATGCCCAGAAAAGTTTACAGCCCACCTGAGGCGATCAGTGAATTTTGGTTACAAAAAAGGAGGCACCACAAAACTTTGAAAGTAAACAATAGGAAAGGTGCAGGACCAGGATCATACAGACTACAGAGGACATGCTGTTTCAGCAAGGCTCTAGGTTAATAAGTGGATTCGATTTGTTAGAAGCATGAGATAAACTCAGCCTCTCCAATGTTAATATGTTAATATTGATTCCAGAACAAGGGCAACTTCAGTTATCGAGTCAGTGTTTCTAAATCAACTTTCTAACAATTAGCTTAGTTTCCAACAGTGAGAATCAGATTAGTAGATAAACTCAATGCTTATGTAAAGGAATCTAAATTATATAAATGTTGACAAATAACAATTTCCAATTTAACATTTTCAAACCATTTAGTGACTTCAAAAGGATTTTTGTTTACTCAGTTTTACGGAAAAATGTTCCATGGTTTATTCTTTCTGAATGTTTTGCTCTGTGTGAAACTTCAATAGCCTAATTACAACAACAATTACATAAAGATGCTTCGTTACGATGCAGTGACAAGTATTATCTACTTATGCAAATGACATTCATAGACTATAAATGTAAGAGAAGACGCTTACACTGGGAAGACTATCTCAACCCCTATGCCAGCGATAATTCTTCGGATCCGAATAGTGGTGTGAATACCAGCATTTTGTTTTGAGATGACAATACCTTTGTAGATAGACAACCTACGCCTGTTTTCAGGAACCTCCTGAAAGTAGGAAAAAAATTGGATCATTAGTTCCATCTCAACTTTGGAACCTTAATAAACCCAAAAAAAGAAAAGAAATAAATTACCAATTTAATTTCCACAATATCACCAGTCCTTAAGTCTGGAGTTGGCCTCTCCCTATCTGATGCCTCAATTGCCCTTTGATTCAGTATCTGCATGAACAACAGCTTGCATTTTAGAGTTGTTGTCTTTGTTCTACAGTTTGTCAGATTTCTACATCTGTAGTGGCTCACATCTAAAGGGTATACACCAGAGACAGAAAGAGAGAGAGAACCCAGTTGCTATATCAACAATCATGGAATTCAAAACTTAAAATAGAGAGGTAATTGTTTAGAGATTAGAGTCTCATTATCCACATAATCAAATAGTGCATTCCAAGACCAGAACAAACAATTTTTTTGCATGGAATGACTAAGTGATCTTTATCTCAAAGTTGCTTTGCTGGCTTGAGTATCTTAGCACATTATTCATGGAAGTACCAATTATATGTTACACGCCAAGTAACAATCGAGGGAAATACATTGGAGTAAACAAGAAAAAAGAAAATATAGTTGTGATTGTGAAAATATTAAGATCTTAAGTTTCCTCTAACAACCTGCTACCGGAGGAAAATTATACATATCCAAGTCCTGATTCTGTCTCGAGCCAGCAAACAGTTGATGGCCACGAAGTTGCTCAAAACTACCTGCTCGCTTTCATGATAGTAGATAGCCCTGTGTTTTCCACTACCATTTATCCCCCAACCCATTTTTTTATGATAATTAATGTGTTCCTCTAAACACTAAACAGATTATGAATACGGATTAAGTTACAAAATGGCATCGATACATTACCCCAATGACATCTCCGAGCTTCACTCGAGGTTTTCTGGGAGGCTTTGATTCATCTACTTTAGACTCAGAGTCCGAAACTTCTTCTGCTTCAGCTTGAACTTCCGGAACTTCATCAACACTAGCCGACTCGGTCTCATCTACATTGTCGCTCGCTTCACCTCCGCCTTCGGAATTCGACTCAGCTCTCAGAACAAAAGAAGACTTAGTTGGTTGAGCAATGAGAGGACTGCAAGTACCTAAAATTGAGCTCGAAGTAACCTTAGAAACCAATGGGAGATTACGAGAACCAAGCATAGAGGGCCAACGAGACAGAACAGTAGAGAAACCCAGCTTGTTGAGAGAACATTGATTGGGGTTTTGTGGTATAGCAAACAGCGCCTGTAATCTCCAATCATTAGCGAAATTGAAAGCAAGAATCAATATGTTAACATAACGCAGAGATAGAGAAACAAAAATAGAGAACCTGATTGAGGATTTGAGACGCCATGCTCAAAAGGGAAACAAGGATTTCAGTAAAAATGGGGAAGAGAACCACTCTGTAAGGGTCATGAGAAAGAGGCAAAATGGAAGGCCTTATCTATTTTATCCCTTTTCCTCCCTCATACGGATATCACTGCATTTTTGTTTCCGTCAAGTTAATTAATTAAGAAATTAAACAATCCTATCCTATAAATCATTCTAAATAATCTCCTCGCTACTCATAAATCTTATATGATGGTTCATGAGTAAATTTTAAAATTATATATTATAAATATACATAAACCTCGTTAAGATATAAAAAAAAAATTATAATTTAAAATTTTGGGTAAATATAATAAAAATTAAAATATTTAAAAAATATTTGGGTAAATATAAACATTTCACTACTCTTTATAATTACCAATTTAAATTTAATTATGACAAAAATTTTATAATTTAAAATTTTGGAATAATATTTATATAGCTTTCTTTTTGGTAGAAATATTTATATAGCTTTCACCTTTCAGGACATGCTACAAGTATTAAGTATTAACTATTAATCTCTGGCCAAAAAAAATGTATTAACTACTAATCCGTATTTTTTTCCGTGGAGGCAAGAGGCTAGAGCCCACCAAAGAGCAACAGCCCAAAAAAAAGCAACAGAAAATAAAAAAGCAAAGAAGCCCACGATTTAGGTCTTTTTTATATGATTACTAAAAGTTTATCTCATTATTTGATTGACAATAAAAAAAATTGCAGAAATTTTAAGAAAAGTATTTGTAAAATAAAAAATATAGAAAAGTGTCAGCACTATTATTCAATAATTTACATCAACTAAGACATTTAACTAAAATTGATATCACTTAAATAATATAGAGACTTAATTGAATATAATTATTCTTTTTAGAAGACTCTCTTATTATAATTGAATGTATATAATGTGAGTAAAATCTAAATTAATTATGAAAACAAAAACTATTACTTAAGTAAAAAAGCACATAAATTTTAAAAGGTGTAAATTAATTTAATTGGAAAACAAAAAATGAACAAAAATATAAATCATTTTTTGTAAAAAAATATTAACTTCATTTTTGTTGTTGGTTTTTCATTAATATTTATCAATTTTTATCAATGTGACATTGGGTCAATGATGCTATTAAAGTTAACGCAATAACTTTTACCAAAAAAATTAACGCAATAACAATAATCTCACAAAGACAAAATAAAAATTTGAAATCATAAGAATTCAATTAGTAAATTTAAATTATAGGAAAATAAAAAAGAAAAACAATTATTAGAGGGAGTCAGTGTCTACTCCAGTACGCTTGCAAAGAAGCCACGTGTATAGAATCTACGTGTCGCCCAGCCACATCCACCACGTGGATATTCAGTTTCTGGAGTGATGCCACGTAAGTGCCTCTCCCTGATGTTCCAACCGATTCTTGTGTCTCCAAATGAAATCAGTATAGAAACTGAAACTGAAAGAGAAAGAAATTACAAAGGTTTGGTTGGGCAATTCAATTCGAGATTGAATTTGTCGGCAACATGTGCCAGCAAAAGCGTTCTGAAACAACGAGGAGAACCCCTCCTGGGATTCTTCTTCTGATAGGTAAAGATTGCGACTTCAACACATATAGGTACATGGTTTTAATCATTACCTTTTTTGCATATGCTTGTTACCACGCTTCCAGAAAACCCATCGGCATAGTCAAGAGTGTACTTCATCCTCATCGTCAATCTCATCAAAAGGGGTGGGCCCCCTTTGATTCATCCGATGGAATTTCAAAACTTGGCGAGATAGACGTTGCTTTTCTATCATGTTACTCCTTGGGAATGTACGTTGCAGGTCATTTAGGTGACAATCTAGACCTTCGATTGTTCCTAAGCACAGGAATGATGGGAAGTGGGATTTTTGTGGCACTTTTTGGGATGGGATTCATGTGGGAGATTCACGCTTTCTGGTTCTATCTCCTAATGCAAATCATCGCAGGTTTGTTTCAAGCTACAGGTTGGCCTTGTGTGGTTGCTGTGGTTGGAAATTGGTTTGGTAAGAGAAAAAGAGGTTTGATTATGGGTATTTGGAATGCTCACACTTCTGTTGGTAACATTGTTGGTACTCTTGTTGCTGCTTGTGTTTTGCAATTTGGGTGGGGTTGGTCCTTCATTCTTCCTGCTGCATTAATCATTGTTGCAGGCTTCATTGTTTTCTTCTTCTTGCCTGCTTATCCTGAGGATCTTGGCTTTTCCAATCCCACCACCACACTGCCTCAGATTCACACTTCTGTACAAGAAGGATCTGTTAGTAGGAAGAGTGTTGGTATTATTGAAGCATGTGCAATTCCAGGAGTTATAACTTTTTCTCTCTGCCTTTTCTTCGCCAAGCTTGTTGCCTACACCTTTCTCTACTGGTTGCCCTTTTACTTGAGTGGCACAGGTCATTCATTACTCATCATAAATCTTCTTTGTTCACTTGCAATTCTTAATTTACATTATAAAGTTAAGGTCAAAGTCACAATTTGGTTCCTGAACTCTGTTTTGATCATTAAACTATTTTTTGTTCTGGTTTTAGTCAAACCATTTCATTTGTTTCATTTTATTCAAAATGTAATTTTGTCTGGTTTCTGTTGTTATATTGATCTTAATAGAATGAACAATAGTTTGGGGACCAAAACAAAATTTACCTTATAGTTTAGAGACCAAAATGAAGTTTTGACCAATTTTAAAAATCTGTGATGATGATGTTGCAGAGATTGGTGGGGAGTATGTGTCTGTAAAATGTGCTGGAAATCTTTCAGCATTCTTCGACGTAGGAGGAATATTTGGGGGTATTCTTGCTGGCTACATATCTGACAGACTCCATGCTCGTGCTATAACTGCAGCTAGCTTCATGTATGCTGCAATTCCTTGTATGCTGTTATACAGATCCTATGGAAGTGTTTCTATGAATCTGAACATCTTACTTATGATGTTGACTGGATTATTTGTGAATGGTCCCTATGCACTCATAACCACTGCGGTTTCTGCTGACTTGGGCACACACAGTTCTCTAAGAGGGGATTCTCGTGCTCTTGCTACTGTCACTGCCATCATAGATGGCACTGGTTCAGTTGGTGCAGCTCTTGGCCCTCTTCTTACTGGCTTCATTTCAACAGAGGGATGGGATCAAGTTTTCATGATGCTTATGGTGGGTGCTTTTATTGCTGGCCTTCTTTTGTCACGTTTGGTCATGGCTGAAATTGCTGAGAAAACTGCCAAACCAATCATACCTTTTTCTAGTGCAACCCAAAATCCTCAAGGTAATCTTTAAATCTTTCATCAAATGCCTATATATTGTGGGTACCATGTACATTGGTCTAATTACTAAAGACTTGATTTCTCATGCATTATTATGTCAAACTTGGTACTTGGGTTTGTCTAATGTTTCTGACTTGCTGCACTTATAACTTATTGGTGATCTTTTGCAGCCTCAGCAATATCTCGACCCCTTGTGGAGGATCAAAGCTGAATCTCAGGTTTTGATCACCTCGTGAACCTTCAAATTCTTAATACTCAAGTTATATGAGGGAACAAAAAAAAAACATAAAAGGTTAAAATTTTGCTGGTGGCTTTGACAGTGTAACTAAATCAGCAATTAGCTTCATGACCATGTCCCAAACTGGTGTAAGAAGGCAGTTTGATTCTCGTCAAGTTCAAGACTTCAAGGAGCTATTGTTTTCAAACAAAACAAAAAAACTGATAAAGTAATCTTGTGGTTTGAATAACAAAATACACAAAAAGCGAAGAACAGCATACCAATAATAATTCTTCATACTTGTATCTGGTTCCCTAAATATCTATGTATTGTTCACGGGTAAAGTGTGAAGAGTAGTAGATATTGATATTTTCATCTTACACACAGGAGAGCAGCTTTGGTGTTATTTCTACGTGGAGTCAGATCTAAGAAGCAAGATGTCACTATTAAGTTAAAAATATCTCGTCATATATGTTTAAAAAATCTATGCTGTGTAAACTGTAAAATATACTTTAAGACATGAAGGGAGATTACTGATTGCACTGTACACATTCTTCTTCGTTTTCAATCAATGGGTTGGCTAACTTGGAAATGTCCAAGTCAACCCGGCCGCGTGTATAATTTTGTGAGAAACTTCCAAAACAACAGTAAAAGTTGAAAATGAATAAACTGAATTATCTTTCTTTTTTATGGAAGCTGAATTAATAATTTCACAAAGTGGTTAAAGTAATGATAATTAGTAGTAGATTTACATTCAAATCAGTTTCTAATTTTCTATACTGATCTTTCTGCCTCTTTCTCTCCCCCTCGCTCTTTTTATGTTATACTTCAATTATACTATAATTCAATCATTATGTAATTTAGCTGATTTATTTCTATAGAAGTTGTTAACAAGGTGTGTGTGTGTGTGTGAGTGTCTGGACAGGCTGGTTTGATATTCTTTTCTCTCTCACGTTGGAGGGATAGGGATAGGTACAGGGACCACAGGACAGGACACGCATCCAAGAAAGTGTACAAATGGAAGATCATGTCGTTTCCCAAAGCTGAATTATCAATATAATGGCTTGTTTAATCTTGACACTGGGACATCAAGCCCAGGATTTCCCTCTTCATTGGCTTACAAATTAAAAAAAAAAGTAGCCATAACTTACTTTGATTGAGATTAATGAAGATTTTAAATAAGAAAGGAAGGTTTGAAGTTTGAAGAAAAATAAGACAAAAGGGGAAGACTAGTTGAGGTAGGAAATTCCCTAGATATTGGTTACTAGGAAGGTGTCTTAGGTCCCTCAAGTCATCTACCATCAAATGGCATGGAAGGGACTAGCCCAATCAATCATCAATGCATTCAATTCAATTCCTCATTTCTGAAAGAGAAAGAGGGTTTAAATTTTGTGGGGGAATGAAGGAGGAATTTGTGGCGTAATGTCATCCTTAATATTAAATATAAGATAGGGATGGTTTTCCTACTTGGAAGATGAAATTAGACAGAGACGTGTTTTAAGGGTGGTACACTGGCACTGGTGGAATAGAAAATTCTCAGGGTTGACTGTCTGACTTATGACTTGTGAGTCGCCAAAAAGAAAAGCGTTGACTGACTTAATAGTGTTTTGATTTGGTGACGTGCTTTAAGGATCAAGAAAAATGAAGTACTAATATACAAAACTTGTAAAAAAAGGATTTAAGGAAGCAGAACTATTTCTTATATTTAAGTATATCTGTGCTCATCGTATCACACTATCAGTTGTCAGGCCATGCATGACTTGTTATATAAATTTAGATGTTTGAAAAAAGTGACTTGACATGGCTGGCGAGTTTTCTCTAAAACAAGAAGGAGGAAATAGCTAGCACCAATGAATTTGACGTTGTGTCTTTGTACTTTGTAATGTGTAACCATTCATGAGCATGTTTGAAAAAGAAAAAGAAGGAGTACTAAAGGATAAATATTAATTTTTTTCAGGACAAACAATCAGAAGTTAAGGACTTTCCCTCTCTCTTTCTTAAACAAAAATATGAAGGTTGACGACTCATTGACTTTCTGTTATTATTACTTCTCTCTCACTTACGCCAATTTTAAAACTTTGTTAGAAAAAAAGACAATTACCATTACAACCATGGGGCTGCTGCTTTTGTCCATCTTTATGCTTTCCGTAAAGTGCCTTTTTCCCTTTACAGAGGGCACGGAACTTCCGTGCTTTCCCTCCCAATAACTAGGCAAATAGGAAATAACTTTTTTTTTTGTTAGTTTTCACCTTACTTATTTTCTTAAATCTTCATTAATCTCCTTGTAAATCAGTACTATAGCAATTGATGCGAATTTAAGCATATCTATGCACGCGGTGAATCATGTTGGACCGCAAGATGTTAGATGCTCTCTTATACGTGTCAACCCTTATAAGGGAATAAAACAAAAATAATTTATTTTGACGCTTCAATTCTAAAGATAGATACCATACCATGTGACTTATTACTAAGATGGAATTATGCAATTCTAATCTGTGCACACTCATGACATAAATCAGATTTTGCTGTAATAAAATGATTGCACGGAACATTGGTGCATCTTAGTGTAATAAAGCTTCCTTCCTATATATGCATCCAACAACCCCATTGCTCTGTTCCTCACAAAGCAAAAACCACACACACTTCCTTTGTCTCTGTGCTTTTTTTTCTGTGTCACATAATTTCTCTCTTTCTCCGACGGCCATGGCGGTTGCACGTGCCATGCTCGTGATAACCATGTCCTTCGTTTTCTTCTCAATGTCCATTGCCCAATCTCCCTCCTCGGCGCCGTCGCAACCACCAACTTCCGCGGCAGCGCCGTCGCCCAGTATTTCAGTTCCTCCGGCCGCCACACCCACGCAGAGTCCCACGTCGTCGCCACCCAACTCCGGCAGCCTAGCTCCGACGCCGGCGTCAGCCTCACCGCCTTCACCCCCGCATCCTCCGTCGTCGGCCCCATCGCCGTCGTCGTCTCCATCGCCGACACCGGTTCCGTCGTCGGATTCTGTTCCGACGCCGTCACCAAATTCCAACAACAACACTGCCTCTGTTCATGGAAGCAGCTTTGCCTTGATGGCGTTATGTGGGGGAGCTGCTCTGCTTCTAGCTTAAAAACTCATGGAGTCTCTTTGATTTTGAGTTCCTCGTAGATTTATTTTATATGTCATTTTTTTTCCTGGGGTTTAGTTTTTCTCTTTCTCCCCCTCTCTGCTCTGTTATTCTGTACTTTCGGTTCTGTTTTTGTGCTGTTCTGTTGTGTTAGATTTCGTGGATGATTCTTGAGGTGCTCCTTTAGTGATTTGTTTTAGGAGGGTCTTCAATCTTCATGACTTATTATTGCCTTGGAGATACATCATTTACAGTGTTACCGTCTTGTAGCTAAAATAAGAGAGGTTTGGTGGTTTCCACTTTAAATTTCTTTTCCGCTGTTCAATTTTACAGAGCACCAATTCTTTTTTCTCAATTCTTCACTCTTTCCTGTTTTTTTTTACTTGCTTATGATAAAGCTTGAAGGCTTCACAATAATCATCATATAATAAACCAATGTCCTGTTGAATGGTACGAGGTTCAGATATTTAAGGATTGATGTTAAATGTCAATTATACCGTCAACTAATGGAAGTTATGGCTCCAAATAACATTTTGATTGAATAACTTAAAACATAAATACGTCCAATAATGTATAATTGTCTATGCTTTTTAAGGGGTTGCTAAAATGGGTTGGATTCATTTATACTTGACTCGGGCATAATTGATATTGTTTTGATTCTTTTGTAAGTTGAGTTAGAGGGTTTTTCTCTTCTGAAATTGGTATGGGAAAGAAAGAAGCTTTGAAATGAAGATGGAAGGTGGAGGGGATTGTGGAAGAAGAGAAAGAGGAAAAAGCTAAGGTGCTAATTGTTAAGAATGGAATATGTGGAAGAAAGTGTGGAAGGTGTTTTTCCTTTTGATGATGAGCAGTTGGCACTTTGGAATTTTCTATGTGTGTTAAAAATAAAAGGTTAAAAAAAAGAAACAGGACTATTGGTGGAGGGAGATGAAGAGTGATGAAGATAAGAGGATGGCATTGTTCAATAATTTTAGGGACACATCTATACTATAGTAAACTTTTTTTATCAATAATATAAACAAATAAGCATTTTAATTTGGCCTTTTATTAACTGTACTTAATCTTTGTTAGCTTTGCTTTATTCTAGCCAATCAATACGAGGAGAAAGCGACGTGCACATGGTCTATCTATAATTGTACATGACAAAACAATGTTATTTACTTATTTACGGATGTTTTTATTTTGTGCCCAAATAATGAGGAGGACCTTCTAATGTCCAACCTCCACGACGTTATTAAGGTAGTTTTAAAACAAAACTTGTGAAAAAAAAGGACATGATTTAATGTACAATAATGTATGTTAAGTAGTAATTTGGTGGGGAGAGAAAAGTAGAGAGGAGCTTGGAAGGGTCAATTTACAAGAAAGAATGTGTGGCTAAGGGGTTTTTGGTAATTTGGTTGAAATTTCAATAGTGGGAATTGGATGATTCCAGAAAGGGGGAGAGTGGGGACTTGAGGACACGTTATCCCTACCACCCAATATCATATAAGCAAGCATTCTCATACTCTGAATTTATTCCAATAGGTATTGATTCATTTTGTGATCAAAACAATCCTGAGAGAATTCAGAACAATATAATGAATAATGATAATAATAATATTTTAAAAAAAGTATTAGATTCCATTTCAAAAGTGTTATAATATAGAGCTTGTAGAGCACTAATTTTGCTATCCCCACTTCACTTTTACTTGTCACTCACTATGGGATCCGTGACCAGTAGGATGGAGGACAGCCATTAACAAAGAAATTACTAGTGATTTATCCACGCGTTCCATATCATAAGCATAGTTTACACATGATAGTCAAGCGGAGGAATTCCACATTATACGATTATATATTAATATTCCTATACGTATGACAGAATCACAGCAAAATCGCTTACTGACACCACCTAAACATGACATTTGAGAGATATCTACAAGTAAAGATGTAAAAAAAAAAAAACACTCTTGATAGTTACACAATCCCCTTTCTGCCTCCCGCACTTAAATGTTTAAAACAAAATCATAAATACAAAAGGGTTTGACTTTGACTTGAGCTTTCATGTTTTCTGCCTTTGGTTGAGCTCAGACTCTCTAAATAAGTGCCTATGGGCATTGTTCAGATCTTCCCAACATGCATGTCATCTAATAACTGGTTCTTTTCAATAATAATTTTCCTGTAATTTGTAACCAATAATAATACCCTGAAACCCTTGCAGAGACATTGAGAGATAAATACCAAAAAGAATGAATGGGCATCACGAATAATGGTTAGCAGCTAATAAGTGGAATAATTCTATATTATTCTTATACTTTGACCTACTTTTTTCTTTGTTTTCTTCGGCACTCGAAACAATTAGCACAGGGCGACTTATTTCTAGCTGAAGAACTTGACTGGATATTTTGGACAGACCAACTTGGTTTGAGCTTGCTAGATGGTATTTTCAGGTCCTCCATTAGTATCTGGCGAAGCTTCTCGTTTTCTTCCACAAGGTCTTCAATAATTTGCTGGTGTTTCAAAACCTGAATCCATCAACAACTTTAAAGGACTCACTGAAAGTTCAAGTTAAACCACTGAGCAAAAGGCATTAGTAAAATAAGAGAAAATGAACATTTACCATTTTAAGTATGTTGTTCTCTTCTCGCAATCGTCCAGCCTGCAATATTCACTTGAATCAGAATTTCATATAATATTGGAATAACTCAGGCGAATAACCCCCAAAAAAAGAGGAAGGAAAGAATAATGAAGATAAATGAACTGATGATTAATTTGTTGCTCTAGATTTCACAGTTGAGAGAAAATGATTTCAGATACAAGACTTGCACGAAGACCACATTAGTCTATGGATTAGTCTATGATGCAAAGTGGGTATTGCATGCAAGATGCAACTAGTAATGTGACTTCATACACAATTTTTATTGGTTAAAAAAGTTATATTTTTTATTATTTTTCAGCATTAAATTACTTAAAAAAAATGAGATTATGCCACCTCGCAACTGTATGCATATGAGCATATCCCACTTCGCATCTTAGAATTTCCCTTAGTTTATACACATGATGTATTGAAATTTGAAACACCACAGCTAATCACCAAAGGTGTAAAAATAATCATATTGACATTCAAACAAAAATTTGAGAAACAAACAACACCCAATCCTTATTCATTGCTCTAGTATCCAATCAAGAAAGTATGATATTTGTCCTTCTCAACTGACAACCAATAATTTCTAGCCTCAACAAAATTCCTACCAATAAGTTGATATAAGCCTTTTACTAGTCCAATAAAAAACAAGAGCAGTTCTGGATTCTGATCAATAGGAAAAAAAAAAGTCCACCAATACCACTACACTAATCCACTATATTCAAGGTCACCTCTTAAAACAGCCTGTACACTCCAATAAAGAAGCTATATTATTTCATTCATTTCCTGAAGCATAAGAATTCGAGTGCAAGAGAAACTCCAAAATGTTCGCCAAAAAGGAATTATGCATCAAAATCAATGGACAATAGTGGATGGCAGAAAAAGCATAAAATCCATTCATCATATTGGCAAATGATACCATAGTCCCCCTTTTCCTTCCTTGAATTCACCAAGAAAGCAGGCAAACAAATAAACATCAAGAATTGACAGCATGTACATACCACTCCATCTTGTACACCTTGCTCTCCTTTCAGCAATGGATTTTGCAGAAAGTTGTTGAGGACCTTCTCAGTTCGATTGCCAAATGAAGGGTCAAATGAATTGTCTTTGGATGTGACGTTTTCAGAAGGTGAACCAATCTGCATAGGTTGAGATCCTGTCAGACTTTGAGATGCTTTCTGCATCATGTTTCCTGCAGAGGTTTGGTTTAAAGGTGAATTAATGCCAATGCCACTTTGCAAGGATGTTGGCAAGGCACCCTGACCAAAGGGTAGGCTGGGGACAATTCCAAACTTCATCATCATCTTTGTCATCCCTAACTATCAAATTCAATATTTAGAATTTAGATACATAAGAAAAAACAAATAAATAATAAAAGAAAATTCTTGAAATGACAGAAAATTTCACATACTGTAAGACTAGATTGAATTTGATGCAATACTCCTGGTTTCACAGCAAGGCCTACCAAAAATAAAAGATGAAAATTAAACAAAACTCAGCTATCAATTGAAAAAGCTCCATAAAACATGAAATATCTCATTCAACTAACAATATCAGATAAATTTTTAGCCGTAAGTAGAGGAAAAGAGAAATTAACCATGGATGTATGAATTATTCCTTAACAAGCTCAAGGATTCAGTTTAATGAGGATGCTAGAGGTTTAGGCATATAGTGGATTAGTGGCAATTCCTAGCACCGTATTCTGCTTTCACATTTTTAATCTTCAGGGTACAATGCATTACAGTTTAGATTCTTCATTACCTTCCTTCTTCTACAAATTCAGTGATAAATTCTAGTTCATCATCAACTAAAGTATATTTATAAGATAAAGCACAGATGCATTATTATAAGAATACTTGAAGTGGAATGCTGCTTCCTAGGAGCATTTCAAAGAACCTATCCTAGCATACTGAAATGCTTTCATGGAAATTCATATCTATACTCAAAATATAGTCACTGGTAACATCAAAAGTAAAAACATTAGCTTATGAAACTAATAGAAAGAATATCCAATGCACAGGATCAATCCACATTCCACGAAGTAATATCAACCTGGAGGTCAACAACATAATTTAACTATCTTATGAAAAAAAATGCATAAAAATTAACAATATTATATTTGGCTAAGAACAGAGGAAAATAAGCCTCCTGAAAGTAGTGTATAAGACTCTATAAATACAGATTGTTGGTAAAATAATGAGAGCCATAGCTCTAGCAATTACAGAGAGGGAGAAATTTTATGGGATTTCCCTCCTCCCCAAAGTAGGATTCAACCACGGTCCTACTCCAGGTTGATGCATCTCTTGTCACACCACCCAAACAACTTTGTTGAACGTCATAGAGATATTTGAAATTGAATGAATGTGACATACCAACTCCAAAACCATGGCCAAAGCCTACTCCACATCCAATGCCCGCTTCAATATTCTTAGCTCCCAACTTCCTCAACTAAATAAATAAAATATGAGAAATAAGTATTCATTAAAAGCCTAAAGTTATTTATCCCATAAAAAAGAAGCTAAAAAAGGAATTGAAGTTATGATAGAGTTACAATACCAGAACTTTCGATACTAGAAAGACTTAATTTTGACTTACAGAACTGTTTACGTGTCTGCCAACGCCAGAAAATGCATCAGTTGCTCCTCTGGTGGCGCTCATGACTTGATTCAGCACGGGTATAGCACCTACGTGGAATCCATTTTGCTAAAATTAGGAGGCTCAAAATCATGATGATATCTCTGAGATTAAAGAGAACACAAAAAACATCATCTCTGCGATTTATCAATTATAATAGCATCACAAAGAAACATACAAATATCATCTAAGTCAAGCTTTGGTGACAGACAAATCTTCATTGTCAGGTGTTCAAAACAGATGTGACCTATAGGATATACACATAAAACAAAACTAAAGGAGAAAAATTCGTTCGCAGTATCAATTGACAAAATTGTCAAAAACCAAAGCAATAATAGTTCAATGCATATTTATAAAAGCATTAAAACATAAATACACAATGCCAAGTGACAAACATAAGAAATACAAAATGCACATAACTATCTAAACCAATCCACATTTGAACTGCTGCTGATACTTAAAGTAGCTCCCTCGCTTCGCATTTCCACATTTGCTTATTTGATCATAGAATAAACAAGGCTAGAACCCAAAATTGAAACGACTATGAAGGAACAAAACAAAATACATGATTTGTTAGCAGCAGTTTCTGCCCGGGTGTCGCCATTTTTCGGTTTGAAAATCCCACTGAAGTCCATCACTTCCTCTAACAACCCATAGAAAAAAAGTGTGCGGGAATTTATAGAGGAGAAAAGAGTACCTAAATTTAAAGGGCGGCCAACACCAATTCCTACGCCACAACCGACGCCAAAACCTGTAAATACTTGACCTACTTTGAAAGTAAATGGATTCTCCAGTCGGATTGGCGGAAACGGCTTTCCTTGGATGCTATCTACGCTGCTCGTACCACCAACACTACTTCCACTCTCCATTCCACTGCAAAGTCGTAAAGACAGTGTGAATCTTCTTAATTGCTTCCGCTTTACCCTTCGAATTACAAAAGTGAAGAAAGCCTTTCTTCTTCCTCAAAATTTTCTACAGAATTTCCCTCCCCTGACCTCAGAATCGAAACGCACATCGGGCACTATTGATTGCATCAACACAAAGGCCGAAGCTTGTGTGCTAAGTGCGAACACTAACACAGCGCAAACTTACACCTATTAACGTGGCACTCTGGAGACCCTGCCACGAAAGGAAGAGAGAAATGTCAAATTACTCGAGAGTCCTTAGATTTCTTTATGAAATGTCAAAATGATCCAACTAACCACTAATGATACGATCGCGGAGGATCGAGAGAGTGGAACATTCCGCAGTGCGCAAAATCTTGTAGTTTAAGGACTTTAGTGAAGGCTCTATGGTTTAGGCCCAGCCCATAACTGAATTTGAAGGTTTTGAAGATGAGTTATTTATCTTTGAGGCCAAAGTCTTATTTTTATCCTTCAGTCATGCTCAATGTTCCAAATCGGTCCCTTAGTTATTTTTGGTTCTATATTAGTCCCTTATTTTTTCAAAAGTTGGCACAGTTGGTCCCTCAAATATTTTCCATCTATTTTTTCGTTAAAAAAAAGACAAGTTTAATTTTTAACTCTTAAAAATTTAAATTTTTGCATCAAGGATCTCTCTCTCTCTCCATTTTCGGCCACAAGCCGTCGTCGCCTACCTGAAACACGAAAACATCGTGATCGTCGTCGTTGTTGTTACTACTGCTATTCACCCAACCAAACACGTCCCAAGGGGGAGAGAGAGAGAGAGAGAGAGAGAGAGAGAAATAAACTAAAACCCCCAATTATTTCTTCTTTCTTACATTTTAGTTCAATTATAAAGAAAAATGTCCTTAATGCAAAAATTTAAACTTATAGGAGTTAAAAATCAATTTTTGTCTTTTTTTTAACGGAAAAATGGATGGAAAACGTTTGAGGGACCAACTGTGCCAAATTTTGAAAAATTGAGGGATCAATATGGAACGAAAAATAACTAAGAGACCGATTTGAAACATTGAGTATAACTGAGAGACCAAAATAAGAGTTTGGCCTATCTTTTATATTAAACAAATGACACATTACTTATCTTGTACACAGTACACGGATAAGCTTCATATTCCTGGATGAATTTTTTGTAAAGCTTTCAAAAATGAAATTTTATTTTATTGGTTGAGATTAAGATTAGATGGATTTGCGGAAAATAATCTGTAGCCATAATAAGTATTGCTGTATGAATCATGACTAACTATTTTTTTTTTAATTTAATTTTCTTTGAGAGCAAACTTTTCCCAAAGGCGTGCTAGTGGAAAATAATTTGAGCTCTTGCCAAAAAGGGATGTCATCAGTGTCACTTATCTGTTGACTTTGGTCTTCAATTTTGTTGATGTTTCTGGGAAGAAAATAGAGAATATAATAGAGTCCATTTTGTTGTGGGACATATGGTCTTAATTTAACGGACATATGATTGTTACGTTTCAGCGGCAAATAGCGGCAGCTTAAAGACTAGATAGTTAAAGTTTTCATGAAATCTGAAATTGGAGCTGTCAGAATTGGAATTGATTCTACTACATATATAATAATTAGTTAGGGCGTATGCACAAGCAGTGAAGCACAACAAGGGTGCATGAAGAAGAAGATAATAATTGTGACAACATGTTTATCAACGTAACACACATGCAAAGTAAACGACAAGTTGGCGATTAATTGTAATACATGGCAGAATCACAGTCATTTTAGTGAGCTGTCCCTTCTCCAACGAACTCTGCCTCTAAAGTAGTCTAATTAAGCTACCCTGCTCTCTCATCTATTTAATTCCTTTTCTTGGGGTGAAATGAAACATCAAACATGTACCATTTCCATTCGATTATCAAGGAGTAGGAGTGGGAGGTGTAACTATGATCACAGCCGAGACAACACCCTCCTTTGAATTGGGGACAACTACAACATTCCCATCATCAGAATCCGATCCAATCCAACGAGACACATGGAGAGGCCTATTTCCCTGTTCAAATGCTACCTCGTATACTCCTAAATCATCCCATGTTGTTGTTTTCACTTTCATTACCTCCCTATCATACTCCTTCCATTCAGGCTTGGAGCAAAATTCTAGCTTCACTACCTCACACTCAGAGTCCTCTTTGACGAAGAAAGAGAAGCATGACCCCATTTTAATGTCCAATTTTTTCTCAGCCTCCTCGACACACAGCATGGCTAAAATGTGCCTACTGCGAAAGTTGAAGAAGTCATCATGTTGAGCAGAAGAGATGTTGAAGAGCATGGTTTGGCCTCCGTTTTTGTAGGGAGTACGGGTGATTATGTTTGTGGGAAGAGATTCCGAGTACTTCAGACGAGGATGGTAAAATATGGGTGTTTTTGTGTGTCCGTTTTGGAGTATCAGATTCTTGTGTATATGTGCCCATTTGTTTACGAAATTTTCAACCACCAATACATCTACCACCAACAGACTGCAGCTTATGCCTATTGAGTATCCTCCGCATTGGAAGTTTGTCATCTGACACATACAACAACAACTTTGAATCAAATCATCAATTGAAGCAAAATAGAAACAAGGATGGTCCCACTCAAGAAGAAATTGGTTTATAATTCAAGGTCTTCAGTTCAAATAGTGTTGAATAATCTACACATACTTTTATTTAAAAAAGAAAGATGGAATGTTCAAATTGATTTTACATCTTTACCTTAGAGTTTATTTTGATCTAAGATATTTTATAATGTACAAATTAGTGTTCTTATTTTTATAATTATTTATTTTAATCTCAAATTACTAAATATAATAATATCTCTTGTTTGTTTATGACTCTAATTGGATAAAAAAATATTTATTAAATGCAATTTGTAATGCTAAATTTTATTGTATTTGATCTTGAAACACCAAATTTGAGCAACTTGAAACAAACAATGAAGTAATATAAAAACATGTACCGAAATAAAACAGTGGGACAAAATATAAGTGATAAGATGAATTTGTAGATTTAAATAAAGAACTATAAAGAATGGATCGGAAAGTTCTTGCCTGAAGATAAAAGAGAGGAGAGAAGTGAGGATTATCCTCATCAATATCCTTCCAGAACACAAGGTGAGGCTCAAGATCGTGTTTTTGAGAGGATTGAAGAAAATGGGAGAGATTTGTAGAAATTGTTGCCTCTATCATTCGAACCCCACTATCATTACTCACGATCTCCATTTCCCTGTGATTCTGGTTTTTTCTGTGAAGGCGTCCAGCAAGCAGAGGATAATCCGAAAGAGCCATTCCCAAAGACTCCACAATCCAACCAGCCATTTTCCATCCACAGTAATCTTCATTATCATCTTCCTTCAATCTCTGGTAATACAGAACCACCTGGTAACACCCACCATAATTATTCTTCTTCTTCTTTATGTTTCCCTCACCCACCATCACTTTCCGCACTCGCCGTGGCTCCGTCATCTTTAACGGCGTCACACTCATCACCGAATCTATTTCCAATTTCCCCATTTCCATTTTTTCCTTCTACGTACTTCAATTCTTTCACTCTCTCTCTCATTACTCACCCTCACGGATCTATTTATAAGCACATACCTGAAAGTTCAAAGCTTCCTTCAATGACCAATATACCCCGCTCACTACTTCATCTTTTAATTGTTTTCGACTAATTTAACAGATCACTTTTATTTTTTAAGGCTAAATTTCACTTTTGTATCCTATTTTATGGACCAATTCCATTTTGATATACTGTTCTTTCAAAAGTGACACTTTGCTACCTTATTTTCTGGACCAATTTCACTTTGGTACCATGTTCTTTCACTAATTGTTATCCTATTCTATCTTTTTAAGGGTACCAAAGTGAAATTGGTCCAAAGAATAGGATACCAAAATGTCACATTTGAAAGAACAGGGTACCAAAATGACATTTTTGAAAGAACAGTGTACCAAAATGACATTTTTGAAAGAATAGGGTACTAAAGTGTCACTTTTGAAAGAATAAAGTATCAAAGTAGAATTGGTCCATAAAATAGGATACCAAAGTGTAATTTATCATTTTTAGTGATAGATGTGTTGATAATTTTACTCTTCAAATATTAGAATAGATAATTTTATCTATAAAAAAATAAAATATATTTATTATAATTTTTTAAGGATTCAGAGTATATCTTATTAATTTACTTATTTTATTTTTTGAATATTAAGATAAAACTTGTTTCGTCTAAAACTAGTAAAATTATACAATTTTGGTATGCTGTTTTACCTAACGGTCCTAACTCGTAACCTTTGCGCATGATGGTGTTTGCAGAATTTGGTAATCTGTTTAACCTGATCTCACTGTTGATCATGCCTTGTGAGGGACGGTACTTGTGTGATCTCACTGTTAATCCCCCCAATACGGAATCATTATGTAGTTAGTTGCTCTTGCTCATGTTCTTATTACTCAAAAAGGATTATCTACATCCTTCAAGAATCAAGAGACACTCCGGGTTGTATTTGTGGAATAAAATATTGAAAAGCTGGATTTCCATTATTGATATCATTATATGATGTGAATATCTCAAAGATATGTAGTAGTTGCTTTCCTAATTAATGCTTCCTATTAGTATATCAAGTTCCCCCCAACGCTTACCCAATTAACATCCCTTAATATTAAATGCAGCCCTTCTCTTGAATTATGCGGTTGAATGTATTAATCATCATTCATCATCAGCTATGAATGTCAACCCAAACGTTCTCAAAAACAACTACTCTAATTCATAAATCACAATATATCGGTTGATCGATGTTGAATTTATAATGGAACCACACTTTTGTCTTAACGCTTCATTCAAAGTGGTGAGTACACTAGAAATTAAAAGAAGAAACAAAAAGCGCTTGTGAATGAATTACAAGATCTGGACTTAGATATAAAGTCTCAACTTCCCAATCCGTGGCCCATGGACTATTTTCCCCACCCAACAACGGATTATTAATTAGGGCTAGGGGAACCACTTTTCTCTCACCTATTTTTACGTTTTTTTTCCAAAAAGAAATTACACAAGTATTAGAAGTCCAAATGGTTTGACACAACAGAAACAGTTCCATAAACTTAGGAGTCAATGATGTGGTTGCCAGTTGCAACTCCTATGTTTTGATGGGCAGAAGGAACATGTAGTAGTTGGCTGTTGGCATGAATGAAGAAATACACCTGATAAAAGCATAAAGCAATAGGAATGCGTTGGCTCTCTTTAAAACATTAGTGGTTCTAAAGCTTCCTTACTCCTTAATCACCATGAGAAAAAGGAATTCAAAATTAAAAAATGTTACAAAATTATATATGTAAACATGAAAATATATATTACAAAGTTGTTGGATTTAATTTATTTCATCAAAGTATAAATGGCAGTGATGTGTTCCTTCACATGTAGTGTGCATTGTTCAATCGTTTAGAGTATATTTGGATTGACTATTGAAAATTAAAGAAGAGAAGGAAAAGAAGAAGGAGATATTAAATCTCTTCCATTAATGTGGAGAGTTGAAAATTGAGAGGAAAATAATGAAGGATTAATTTTGAATTTTTTATTCTCCTTCCTTTCATAAATTTTAAAATTTGAAGAATCCAAACAAAGATAAGAAGTACAGAAACTTGTCAAACATATCCTTACAATTTCTCCTCTCCTTCCTTTTCCTTCCAATTTCTCCTCTTCTCTTCCTCTCTTAATTGTCAAACATATCCTTACATGTTCCACATGTCAAACATATCCAAACATATCCTCTTCTCTTCTGGTTTATCTCTTATGGCACATTTGGGTTGCAAGAAACCATAAAGTCTTCCAATCAGCTACGTTTTTTGCTGATACTGTCATTACTCATGCCTCCAATGATGCCAATGAATGGTTTCACCTTGCTGGACACCACATCAATTACAAAATCTCTTCTTCTATTAATGTGAGATGCACACCTCCCTGTGACGGCTCATGTAGGAATTCCTCCAATGGTCAGGGTATTTTGCTGGAGGTCTTGTGAGAGACCACAATGGCCGCTGGATTGGGGGATTTAGGAAATCTTTGGGCTGTGGCAATAGTATTCTTGTTGAACTATGGGCTATTTTTCATGGAATTGATTTGGCTTTACATCTTGGCTGTGTGGCCCTTATTATTGAATCAGATTCTAATTATGTTATTGATCTCATCTCTAATGCCTCTAATTCCACCACACATCATTACTCCCCTCTAATTATTCAATGCAGGTCAAAGCTAGGAAGGATTCAGCAGTATAAATTGCAACACACCGTTAAAGAGGAGAATTTTTGTGCTGACACCCTTGTTAAATCTGTAGTTCAGGATTCTTTTGATTTAGTCCTTTTTGATAGGGTTCCGGCTTTTGTTTTACCTATGTATTTAGCTGATTGCTCTGGGACTGTGTATCCTAGAAAGATTAGTGTGGGCTAACTGTAATCATGTAAACTTTGGTTATTATTAATATATCTCCTCTTTTTATGAAAAAAAAAAAACATATCCTTACATAATAGTCTTTTCACCATGTTATGTCTTCAATTTTATATCATCAAGCATCAATTGTTCAGGGGTTAGGGAGGGAACATGAAAATAATCATGTCACTTGTGTTTATTGTTGCAATGGGTTGGAATAAGTTGCAATAAAACACTACTCCATAATTGTACTTGTATCTTGAAAAACTTTGTCAGCCGAAAGGATATATACCTTAAGATTAATTGAGCTCCACCAAATTACCCGGCTTTAATCTACATAGAGATGCGAGATTAATCCAAGATCTGTATCGATCATCAGGTTGCGCGAAAAATTAAGGCTATCTTTCATTCTTTCTTTTCTTGCGATCAAGATCAGGCAGTAATTAACAATAGATGCACTAAGGCCACATAAATGCGAACAATCAATATCATATAACAATCTAAGTGGAAAAGGATCTCTGAATGCACTGCAATAACAAATGTTGCCTCTCTCTGTTTTGCTGCGTCCACAATTCAAATAGAAGCACAAATGATCCGACGATATCGTATATAAATTTGGCAGCCTCTAATTTTGCATATAACAATGGACAAAGTCATTCGATTCAGTGCTCCATATAGCCAGATACGGCAGTCAAAACTCAAGAGATGTTACCGAAGGCTGCAATCAAGCATCAATTTCTGTAGTCTGCAAAAAAAAAGTCAGATCAATTCAATCAACAATACTTCAATCTACAGATGCAGCGAGAAAATCACAATTAATTGAAACAGACTCGTTAATTATTTTTCATCTTAGGTCAAAAGGAAGGAAGGGATTTCAAGATGGAAATTGGAATCAAAATCATGATAATTTTGAGTGAGGTGACCTGGAGTGGAGAAAAACCAGAGGATGATAGCGCAGAGAAGAAGAAGAAGCGGGATTGCGTGGACTGCATTTTGAGCCGTTCGGAGACGAGAGCGTTCTCTCTGGGCAACGCGAGAGAGGGGATCGTATGTGGGAAGGTGCATGTTACTATCGACGACGGTGGCTCCGAAATCTGAATACGACGACGACGACCACGTCACCGTGGGCTTCGTCTCCGAGACTCTGCTACAACTCGACGATCTTTGCATCTTCTTCTTCTTCTTTTTCCGCTAACCGCCGAGCAAGAAGAATCTCGATATTCAATGCTTCACTCCAACTTTGTAAGCTGTAAATTCTTGGTTTTCTTTTCGTTTCCTATCCCCCACCTTTTTTGACTACCTTATTCAATCTTCAATTTTACATAGTAATATGTCTTAGGCTATGTTTGGGAGTTTTAGTGAGGATGGAGAGGAGAGGACATTAATGGACATTAACAGAGTGGAGAGGAGAGGATATTAATGGACTGAGTAGATATGTTGTTTGGGAGTTTTTAATGAGGAAAGGAATGGACACTTGTTAATCTTGTTTGGAAGTTATTAGTAATGGAATGGAATGGAGTGGACACATGTTATTTTTGGTTAATATAAGGATATAATTGTCATTAAAAAAATATAAAACTGTCCACTCCTTCCTTGGCACCCCAATTTGGGGTGCCAGCAAAAATTGAATTTTGGGGTGCCAAGTGTCCCTCCTTATCCACTCCACTCCCCCCTAAAAAAACTTTCAAACATAATTTTTTTATCTTTCGTCCCTTCCTCTCCTCTCCATTCCCCCATTGACACCCCATCCAAACATACCCTTAATGTTTATTTTGATTCATTATATTTCAAAGTGTTCAAATTGGTCCTAAATGTTAGCAAAATGTTTTTTGTCCTAAATGTTGGTAAAATATTTTATTTTGGTCCAAAGTTATTGAATTTAGTCATATTTCTCTTGTCTCTCATTTCAAGTTCAAAGGACCTATTAAGAGGAACTTGTAGCTCTGAATTCATCGCATTCGAATTTGAAACGAGAGAGATATGATCAGTTTTAATTGTTTGAACATGAAACGAGCGGTCTACTTTTAAGATTGATTTGACCTTATTCGTTAACGACCCTAACTAAATAGAGAAATTGCTCTTTGACAACAATACATAACTTTAAACTCATCACATTTGAAATTGAAACAAGTCATATTCAATAATTTGGGGCCAAAATGAAACATTTTACTAACATTTAGGATCACTTTGAACGTTTTGAAACATAATGGACTAAAATGAACATTAAAACATACATTTAGGACCAAAATGATTTAACTTATTATTTATTAGAAAGAAACGAATTATTAGAAGAGAAGCTAGTTATATCGTACTTTACTCAAAGGCAGCACTAGTTTTTTGAGAATAAAGAAAAAGAAATGTATGGGTTTATTTTTTGAATTGAATGGACCGCAGATCCAATAGTTATGGTGACACGTGAAAGACTTTTTATTTCTTTTCATTTCCATTTGGACTTAGATGAGATGAGATGAGAATGAGACAGATGCTCGTTGACGTCCCAATCATCGTGACCGTACGTTTCACAAGTTGACCCATCACCATTCCTTCAGCGTGTTTAATGCGCGTCACCATTTGGTTATTATTTCTAGGCTATTTTTTTTTTAAAGTGAGATAAAAAAGTAAAGAACTAAAGATGTTTGTATTTTTGTGTTGCTGTTAATGTCTCTCTTTGAATAATTTTAACGTCACAAAATTTTCATTAATTTATTCCACATAAAAAACAAATTTAAGAGGATGAAGTAGTGCCCACGTGAGTTGGAAAGTTTCGTAGGGGCTTCTTTGAGTATTATTTTACATCACATAGAGTGCACAACGCGGTTACGCTGTACATCAGATGAAGCAACTCACATCACAAATTCACAAAAGACAGCTAATATTTTAATTTCTTCCTTTCTTCTTCCTCAAATCACAAATGCACTGTTGGCCAAAATAAAAAATCACAAATGCACTCAACCCCTCTAATCAATTATCTAAAACGCCTCCTCCAACTTGTTGTCGTTCTCCGATATTAACGACATCACGTTTTACTCTGTTTACAAATACAATGATTGGGATTTGGGGGGACAATGCTTAGCAATTCATCGTTCTTTTTTTTTTTTAAATGTATTTTTTTTATATTGAAAAAATAGTGAAGAGTACAAACAAAACATCAACAATCCATAACACTTAAACATCCACACTATTATGAACGCTAATGGAGATATTTGAGTTATGACTTGAAGACGGAATAAGATGAAACGCATTCAGAGTGCTAACAGACATAGAAGTATCGTGATTAGAAACATTATCATAAAAACTAATAGCGGCTAGAATGGATCTAATAACAATGGAAAGATCGATCTTCGCACATTTCCAGATGATGTTATTCCTCATCATAATAGTTAACCAAACCTCACTGAAGATCTCCTGATTTTACGTCACCGAAGAATCCAAAACATCAACCAGCTTCGAAACCGCCCATTCCCCAAGTCTGTTTTAAGCGAAAAAGGCAACTCAAACCAAACAACTCTAGTGAAACTGCACCGCAAAAACGTATGGGAGATCGAATTATCACAAAACGGACAAACAATCTCACATTAGAGGTGGTGACGATTGAGATTAGTGTAGGTGTAAATAGCATCATTGAAAATCTTCCAAACAATCAGCAACACCCTCATCAGTATTTTCGTCCTCCAAAAATTCTTCCAAGGAAAGTTAGGCCGAGTGTTATTACCATGATCTAGATGGTCTACAAGACAAAGCTGCTCGAAACCCGCAGCAGTGGTGTGCGACCCGGTGACGACAGTAGAACAAACCAGATTAATCTTGTGAATATTCCAAATATGTGTATTGTGATGTAAGTTACTCTCTAGCACACCCATAGGAGATCCATTGACATGACCCCCACCCCCCAAATCGGCTTATGATATCCACCTTATCCCCCATCCCAAGCCTCCACTTGAGATGATCTGTAATGATATGTGCAGTCTTCTTGATACCTTTCTAATGTATCAAAGTGTATGGACTAATTTTTAATAAATTAAACTCTATGGACTAAATTTTAAATTCAAACAAACTAAAGGGACAAAATGATTAAATTTTCCAATTATTTTTTATTTTATGAATTAATTTGCAAGAACTCAAAATTTTAAAGATGTAGTAATTTTAAGTATAATATGAAGTTTATTTCTTTAATAGGTTGTTTATTTATTATTTAACAATATTGGATTACATCAATTATTATAAATTTATAATTGTGTCACTTCATCCATTACATACATACAATAAAAATAAGTTACATGTTAGACTATCTCTTAAACTTATCATGTTTAATAATATAACATTGATATACGGGGTTATTGATTAAATAAAAGTGATTACAAGTTAATATGAACTAAATTATAGTGTCGTATCACGTATGCATTATATATAGTCGAAACGCATAAGCAACCCGAGTAACGAGCAATTCGGTACACGAAAATTGTATGGTGCAGGACACGTGGCAAGCTACAGGTCCTTTTGACACGTCATCCCACTCGCCCCCCTTGATTCGTAGAGCTCCGACACCAGAGAGTCATTATAAAACACAACTCTCACACATTTCCTCGATTTCTCCTTAATCATTCTTTAATACTGTTTCTCCTTCTCCGGTGACGATCCCAGATTCAGCTCAATTTTCTCGGCGACTGACACTTATTCCTCACTATTCCCTCCATATTCTCTCGATTTAATCCCTTTTCCGACTCACACCACCATGAATCCTGAGTAGTATGTGCAAATTTCTTTCACTCTTTCAATTTCTGTTTGATTACTTTCCTCCGTAATAATTGTAAATCACTTTATGTCTTCGTTGTTTCCTGTACCTCCCTAAGCTCTCCTAGATCTGTAATTATTTGTTAGTAAGGGAATTGGAAATTTGACCTTCTATAAATTGCAATTTCATTTTTTCGTATTTCTTCCTGTAATTCAATGCTCGGATAATCAATTCTGTTTGGGACGTTTAGAGTATCGTGTATCTGAAACTTTTCTTGCTGATTTAGATCTGATTGTTTGGAAGATAGATCCGGTTGCACATGTTAAATTATATTTGGGCAATTTTGGAAATATCTGTTCTCTCCTCCTCCCTGATCTGGTCGATACATATATGCTGCAATTACCACAGTTTTCTGCGTTTGAGATTTGAGAGTATCATATAGCGGAATTCTTGTTTGTTTTTAAGGATGACTAAATTGTAGAAATTAGATTACATGTATTTAGTAGAAGTTTCTAACTTTTCCATCAGCAAAACATGGCAGTTCTAAACTTTGTGATATGATTATTAATTTCTTGAAACTAATATTTGCAACGAAATTATTATGAATTATTGAAAAAGCCGGAGGAACCAGATGTTTTCTTTTGATTCGTTCATAATGACTGATAATATCACATGGTAACAAGAATCTTTAACACGGTGATCCATTTGCACCACCTTCCGATCCAGACACATGTTGCTAACTATTAATCACTTAGTTTGCGTTAAATCTTAACATGTTATGACTGCTGTTCGTTTGTAGAGTATTGTTCAGTACTAAGTAATAAGTATTCTTCCCCAAAGTAGATTAACTGAAAATTTTCAAGGCAGTTTTAGAAGGCAAGGTATTGTTTTTGTACTATATGTTTCTCAATTCACCTATTATTTTGAATGGTGCATATATGGAAGGCTGCCTGTATACTAACCATCGGAAACATGGGTTGTGTTCCGTTACTCAATGTGTGTGTTGTGTTGATGTTGTTGCTATGCTAGTCATTCGATTTTCAAGGGATTTTATAGTCTTTTCTTATTTTCTCTCTTTGACTTGAGACTTGCTTTGCTTTTATGCAGTGACTACTTGTTTAAGCTTTTGCTTATTGGAGATTCTGGTGTAGGCAAATCATGTCTCCTTCTGAGGTTTGCTGTAAGTTTTGAGCCACTATCTCTTTTCTTCTTCTTTTCTTTTGGTACTCTGTGTTTCTTGGTCATTTTTTTAAAGTAAATAAATAAAGAAGTTGAATGGCACCTGTATTCTGTAAGTTGGAAAGTTTCAAATTTACTGAAGATTAGAGAAAGAGAAAACACTTCACTTCAGAGTGCAGAAAGTTTGCAAATGGCATGAGTTGCGATCATGATGATTTTTTATCCAATTTTGAGCATTGAAATCTGTGGCACCACTGGCAGGTCATTTCACTCATTTGTATTGGTGGTTTGCACAGTTCTTTGCAGTTTTGAGCTTTTCATTGGAAAAAAACTGCCAGAATATATTTAAGAACTAAGCAAATAAATGCTTGCTCATTTTTTGTTATTGTTTTATTGTAAACCAGGATGATTCATACCTTGACAGCTATATCAGTACCATCGGAGTTGATTTTGTAAGAATTCATATCCCTTGTTCAAGCTTGTTCCTTGTTATTGCAATACAACTTTTGTAACTAGTAAGTTATTGTGATCTCTTTTGCAGAAAATTCGTACTGTGGAACAGGATGGGAAGACTATTAAACTTCAAATTGTAAGTCCATGACATGATGACAAATATATGTTAATTATATGCTAAAATATTTTTCAAAGTGAATGTTGGTTTTGACATAATGCTCAAAGTTGTGGGCATGGAGCAGCTTCAATGTCTTGAGATTAATCTTACACTCAAAAGGGTGAGGGGATATTCATGGGGGAAAAGAGCATAAAGAAAGAAAGACAAATGTTTTCCAGAATATGTACCAAGTCTTTCTTTTAGCGTATAGTTCTTGTCCTGTTTCGTTAATTTGCCTTAATTTCCTTTATAAAACTTAATTTCAACTGACCCTTGAAGGCTGACAACTCAGGTCTCAGTAATTGTCCTCCAAGAATTTTTCTTATGCTTAATTTAATGTTTTTATCATAGAATATGTTCCATTTAAGGTAATGATGTATGGCTCTCCTATTCTTTCATGCAAAATTAATCTTACGGCTCATTTCTTTGTACATGTAGTGGGATACTGCTGGTCAGGAACGTTTCCGCACTATCACCAGCAGCTACTACCGTGGAGCTCATGGCATTATTGTGAGTCTTAAAACTGGTCCTTCTCCAGCAATTCTCTCTGAATTTTGAGAGACAGTGATCTGAACCTTTGGCTTGTTGGCAGGTTGTTTATGATGTCACCGATCAGGAGAGCTTCAACAATGTCAAACAGTGGTTGAATGAAATTGACCGCTATGCAAGTGAAAATGTTAACAAGCTTCTAGTTGGAAACAAGTCTGATCTCACGGCAAATAAAGTTGTATCTTACGAGACAGCAAAGGTAATTGTAAATTCGTTGGTTTACATCATAAGTTTCTAAAAGACATCTGTTGAGTTGAGTCCTTTGGTTTGAAGATCCAAAACTTAAGCTTCTTGTTTATCTTTTCAGGCATTTGCAGATGAAATTGGGATCCCATTCATGGAAACTAGTGCAAAAAATGCTACCAACGTTGAACAGGCTTTCATGGCCATGGCTGCAGAAATTAAGAACAGGTACTTTATTTTCGTGGTGGAATATCATTTAGTTTGCAAGGAAATGCAATAACATTTTAAATCTGGTTAATAAAAAGCAAAAACATCACCTTGTTTTTCTGTCAGATGGTTTTTATTTTTTGGTGTTTTGATGACATTGAACATTTTTTTTCTTTAATGGTAATTGATTTACGGATTATCCTTTTTGGTTGTCCCCCCTGCTTCCATGAACAGAATGGCTAGCCAACCGATGAATAACGCGAGGCCCCCAACTGTTCAGATTCGAGGACAACCAGTGAACCAGAAGAGTGGTTGCTGCTCAACCTAGAGACGAAGCATTTGTGGTCGGGACGTTATATGTGTCTACTTGGCATGTAAAACTAGTTTTTTTTTTCTTTTCACATAATGCTTAAGATTGTCGATTTGCTTCTTGTCGTTAAGCACTTTGTTAAACTTCCATTCTTTTAAATGTATTTGATTTTAAAGAAAACATTTGTACAAAATTAGGAATATTGGTGAATAGCAGTATTTGCCTTGTTCTTTGTCCAATTTACGTTGTCCACTGACCACTATTGATGGCATCCGCTATAATATGTATATGAACCTAAATGTTTTACCCTATAGCCCAATTGCCGGAAGATGTATCGACGATTGGAAGCATGGACTAGACAATGTTAACATATGGTTCTCTTATTGTTGTTTTTTCCTGTTTGAAGTAGTGAAGACTGATATTTGTAAAGCGCAAATGTAGCCCATGAATCTAATAACATGGATATCATGCTGACAAAGGTTGATCCATGTTAGCCCAAAATAAGGTGGTTTTGAGGTAAGACTTGTTGCTTGTTCTGCATTACTGATATAGAGCATCAGCAATAAACCGGCATGCAGCTAGCAAGCCAATTTTACAATCGATGTCTGTCTATAAATGGTCAAGCTACAAGTTTGTCACGTTGTAATTGAACTAGGTTCCATTGAAAAAGCAAAATAGATCGTATTCTCCACTATCTGAAGTGGGTGTGTCAGATTTACCATTAACAGAACAGCCAGTATACGAAATGAAAGTGGCGAGGATTGTTGTGTAAACTTTATGGTAAAGGCACTTAATTAATTAATTTGACAAAATATATCTAGGGACTCATTATGATTCATTTGGAATAGAGTGTCTCACCAAATTCCGTCCAACATCATAATTTTGAAATTGAAAAAGAAGCAGGTTTCCATCTAAACTTCTTGCCCAATTAATTCACCACGCTGGCCACGTTTTATTTATTATGTATCGTAATCTGAGGCCACGGTAAAGTTGATTTTACTTTTATTTAAGGAAAAATCTACAAAAGACATCATAGCGCACACTAAATTTTAGTCGTTGAATTTGTTTTTTTTATCTTGAGATTTGTGGAACAAATATTAGTCGTTGAATTTACATGTACAAAACTTTGCACCGAGATTGGATGGATCTTGGAACAAAAATTAAGAGGGGCTTGGCATGCATGTGGACATAGAGAAAGATGGCTGTCTTTGAATATTGAGGGTCAAGGCCTTTGCCTTGGCCTTGTACATGTTGGTATACAAGTTCTTGACATTAGAGGGCTGATGTTGTAGTAAGGTGGCCAAACTCCTCTTTGCATTGGTTCTGAAGGGAGAATCAGAAGCGAAGAAACCATCCACCAAATGAAGATACGCCTCCAGATCATGACAACACGCCATGTCAGCATCTGGCTTCAGATATGGCGAGTTCTTGGTATCCACGCGCAACTCCGAGCCCACGTGGGAGTATCCCAACATCAACATATTCCCCACCTTGGAGTTACTCAGCTTTTCCTCCACCTCTTGGCTCACTAATATCCCTGGCACTCTCGTGATCACATCCTGCGAGTTCACTATTCTCAGCACTTTCACTTTCTTCCTCGTTATTCTCTCCCCGAACGCCTTGTTCCCCACACGTGGCCCACCGAACGAGAACACCGCCACTGCCACGTCCTCTTCCGTACTGCTGACGTCATCCGCGACTAGCAAGGCTAGTGCGGCACCAAGGCTGTGACCTGTCACGGTGATGCTCAGCGTCTCGCCTTTATACAATTCCTTCAATCTCTTAACTTCTTCCCTCACTGACTCTGCTAGGCTCTCCACGTGCGCCCCACGTGTTCTGTAGAGACTCAAAAACCCACTCTCCACGTGTTCGTCGTGATTCTCCTCCATGGGGGCCAATTGGGCACGCATGTTCTCGGCCCACTCGAAACACGTGGCAGTACCTCTTAGGGATATAACAATGTCACGCCTTCCCATCCTGGCAATCTCTCTGCGGTCATCGCAAACCGCCACGTAGCCGATCCAGCTGGATCTCTGGCCCATGAAGTCCGGTAAAGCAATGGATGACGTGGCGTAGAGATTCTTGGTGACCCGGTAGGAGCGGTCCGGTAACAGCATGGGTGAGTCGGGGTGGGAGTGGAAGGAGTGATAAGCTGCTTGGACGAACTCGCCGTAGCGAACAACCTCACGGCGGAGATTGTGGTCGAGGGGATCAAGCATGCCTTTCCAGTCGTTGCTTCCGTGATATTCCCTCCATCGACTACCGAGGACGTTGCGGGGAGAATACTCGGGATTACTCATGGAAAGTAAACGCTGTAAGCGTTTCAGATGGCGAGGGGACATTTCCTCGCTGGCTTTAACGTCCGTCCAAAGTCTCGCCAAGTTTAGCCCCTCCAGAAACGTCTTCGATTTCTTCTCATTTTTGCTATTCAACGCTGGTGATGCTTGTTGTTGTTGTTTGTTAATGATGTCAACCTGATCTTCAAGAGGGTTTTGAGTTTGGAGGAGTTTGTCGAGATTGGCGAGGTGGAGCTTGGTGGCGTCCGAACAAGAAGGTAATTTGGGGTTCAGAAGAGATGACGCCTGGCATTTGAAGCTGCCACGTCGAACCATTTCAAACATGTGGAGGTTGTTGTGAGACGCTACACTCGAGCTCATCTGCATCATCATCATCCTCAATTTGATGATTATTTTTAATATCTCTTTTTGTAATTACTAATTGCTGGATTTAAGATACCAAGATCCCAAGACCAGAGAGTTTCAAGATACACCCCAATGTTATCCACCTAACCAACAAACATCTCACGGATGAGTGCGCCTATTTATAGCCTGTGTTCTTCTCAATTTGCCATTCCTTTACCCTATAATTACATATCTACCCAACCCACCTACTATTACTGTATATATGTTACATATTAATGGGGCAAATAAAATGGTCAATTTTAGACTTTCAAAATTAACCATTTTATTTCATTTTTTAAATAATAAAAAATCGAATTTCCTATATTTTATATATAAGTAATATGGACAGTTTCTTTTGTCTCGAGTGATTGAGTGGTTAAGAACTTTAAATCCAAATTAAAGGGCGTCACTCGCTTTGGACCTGAATGGTCTGTCCCTCGACACAGACTACTTGAAGAATTGTATTTAAATTTTGTGTATATATAAATATGTGCATTGACTTTTCGATCCTCTTTGATTTCAAGACATCAGCCGTCGTTCTCCTCAACGTTTTCCCATCCCACTTCGCTTACGTTGTAGTCTCCACTCCAATGAACGGCCAACATCACTGTAATTCTTTCTTCTTGTTTTATTCTTTTTATTTGTTTTTATCATTCGATGAAACAAAAGCCGGATTTTTTTACTCTTATGTATATGTATATGATCACATTTTTTTATTGCTTTTGCAATGCTATGCCGCATATTATTGCCCATATCCTTTTTATATATATCCCTGTGCATGACAATATATTGGTATATTTTTTTTTTTGATAAGCATATTGGTATATTAATTATGCTACCAGTACTGTTGCATATTATTATTATACAAAATAAATTATTTGATGACGTTCATGTACATTAAGTTGTAGTTTGAACACGTATACATAATACATATACGTGTGAAGGAATTGACAATCTTTGAGATCAAACAATGTTTATATATATATATATATATGTATATTCTCCAAACTACTTGGACCTCTTCTCAATAATAAAGACATTTTCGGTTAAAGTGCTATTTATTTCCACTTCATTCAAAAGAGAATTTGGAATTTGATTTGTATTACTTCGCTTCCCCACCAACGAACCTGTTTCTTGCTCCACGCTCGTTTAATTTTCTGATATAATCTTTCAAGAGTCCATGCTGGATATTACCCCTTCCAATTATAATTTGATGCGATGGAGAATAGCTATATTAATTATGGTACGTAGTAAAAACTTTGAACATTGAATATCCAACATATATATATTTATGCTGGCCATATTATTCAAGTCAAATTCTTGTTCCTTATTTATGCGTATATAAGTCAAAGCTTTATATATAAATTCTTTGTAGTAGATATTTCGTGCTCATTTAGTCTTGGGGGTGGCTTACGCTCTCTTTCTGCTGAACTCATGCATTACATTATAAGCACAAAAGCGAGCTTACGTCTTACGCAATGCTATATGTATACATATAAGCATAACTTGGTCACACCTATTAACAAATCAAACTATGGCTGGCAATTCAAAAATGCATTCATACAAGGACCTTCTGTTCTAAAGAATTTAATTAGTTTCTCGCTTTGAAATTCGTATATATATTAACTCTTCAAAATGCTTACGAACTTGTATATGTGTGAATCTATTCGATCAACTGTTTTAATTTAATAACTTTTTCAGCAAGTCGTCGATCGTCTAATTTAATGTATATAATACATGCAATCCTCATGACTTTGTAAGCGTAATTTGAATATTGGTGGGATCGATATATATATATATAATTAAGAGATTAGAAGATAACAAGTGCAAATTAATTAACAACACGCACGATTGATATATATTATGCATGGTTTTTTGAGATTTTTTCGTTAAAGTTAAGATCTCTCCTCGCGTGTTAATTAAGTTGATTCAGTAAGGATTCGTATATGCAATGCGTACACCACTACGCCTAGCTGCCTAACACGGTACTGATAAAAAGCATATATATATATATACATTCACAAAAAGAAACGCGGAAAATTGAACTTAGAGGTAATTAGCATATGTAAAAGACATATCATTTATCAAACAGATATATTAGCGTGGAAAAGAATCTAAAATGCTAATATTTAAATGATTTATCAACTATGTTAAGAAGATAAGTACGTGAAGGTGTGTGTGATGATTTGTATCTAATCATGTGCAGCCATTTACAATGTGGACCAAAAGGAACACTAAATAATAATTGTGCAATTCCCACTCACACAAAGTGCGAAGGTGGGATCAAAATCCCACTATATGACACTTCGCACATGTTAATGCCTGAAATAATGAAAGGCCTAGACTTTATTAAGTACAGAGCCTTCCCTCTTTCATGTGTAAAACGCTTGTTTAATTCCCAAAAAAACCAAAACAAATTACAAAACATTACATATATATTTGATGAGCAATATTGCCATACTAATATTGGCATTTGGTCCTCCACCACACACACTAATATTGGCATTTGGCAATATTGCCATACTAGTATTTGGTAGGATTATATTATCTGCTATATATTATATATTTTTAAATAATGCAAATAGATGCAGTTAACTAGCATCGTTAATTTCCACTCTCACTCCTTTATACTATTAATCATTTCCTTTTCCAGTACCCTGTACCCTACATTATATAGTACTAGCTAGTAGTAGTGCCACTTTTATAACACAACCAAAATGCCCTCAAAGCCACGTCAACATACAATAATTCATTATTTTTTCCAATTTAAATAATGGTGTGTAAATTATCATCATTTAAGTGTTGTTAATTAGTAGATAAAGTTATGTTTTAAGAATTAAAAGACAAATTTTCAAAATTTAGCAAATAAAATCACCAAAAAAAGACTGTTGATGATACAAATATTAATATTGTGCCTAACTATATTTTATTACCTGTTGGTTCTTGGCCTTCGGCCATCAACATCAACATCAACCCTTTCATCTTTTGTCATCTCTATAACCATAACCATTGATTCGTTGTTGGCTTTAATTTTTTGCAATATCCCTCTTTTAATTTTCTTTTTGTCGAGAAAAGCAAGCTACTTTCTAATTAAACAATTATTACTTTTGTCTACTAGCTACCCTCAAAAGTAATAAATACATTAATTTAAGCTTCAAAAGTGAACATCAACTGTTAATTCTCTCTTTGGTTAATTACAAATAATTTAGGGTAGCTAACTTGATCACGTCTGAATCTGTATCCAATTCCACATGCACAAAGTGTGTATAGTAGCCGAAAAACTAGAAACAAAAGAAGTTATTTTAAAAAAGAAAGAAAGAAAAGCATCGATATTAATAAAATAATAATAAAGAAGCACACATGATAGATATTTTAAATGTCAGGATTAATAATAAATTAACTATAGATCAGATGAGGGACTTTGAAATGAATTGCTTACCGTACCGTATTATTTGATATTCTATTAATCGTATAGTATATCTGTAGGATGGAGAAGTAGTATAGTATACGTAGTAGTGTGTAACGTGGTTCTTGGTTCAATATAATTCGTGGTTCCTGAATCATGAGACCAATGTGGTTTTCATCATGTCAGCATGTGTATAAGTATGCCACGTCACCTACCTTATGACTCGATTGGTCGTGTGATCGTGTCCCTTTTAATTAAACACAAATGAGTGCATAATATTAATATAATTAAACACATATATATTCTTCAATTAGTTGACTTTTAATTGTTAATTCTTGTAATTGTTGGCCGGTGTGTACTGTTGTTAGGGATGACAATGGTTTAGGATACTTAGGATATCCATTCGTATCCGTCCGAAAAAATATCCGATATCTGTCGGATACCGGATATCGGATACGGATAGTGAAAATTAAATTTTTTTCGGATATTGCCCTCGGATACTCTATATCCGTTCAAAATGAACGAATATTTAGTGTATCCGATATCTGATACCCTATTACTTATTTAATTTTTATATTTTACTTTTAATTTAACATTTTATATATAAATATTTAAATTTAATTAATTATATTCATATATATTTTTTATATAATCATATTTTAGTTATTTTATATTTAATTTTTTATTTTAAAAAATAAATTTAAAATGTAAATAAATAATAAGTTCATTTAATTATATTAGTTGACGGATAATGGATATCGAGTACCCGATATATCCGATTTATAAAATAGAATATCCTATCCTATATCCATATTTTTTCGGATATTTCGGGTATCCGTCGGATACCAGATATCGGATAGGGTGCGGATACAGATTTTAATTTATCGGATACGGATAAGGTATGGATATTGAATAGGATAAACAAATACGAATACGGATAGTGACAAAACCACCGGATACCCTATCCGTTGCCATTTGTTGTAGCAGCCATTCTCTTGGTCTGCTTCACAAAGAGAATGACGATGAACACAATGCACCAACTCGCTTGCACCATTATTAAAAATTCCAACAAGGAGAATAAAACAATATTAGTTAGTATTAATTAGTAAGACGATGAACTGCATTTAGCGTACCTACACATGAATTATAAGATAGCTAGCTAGCTATGGCTTCTTTTTAGGATCGGAGCGTCTTAAATTAAAATTAGGAATGAATAGTTAGAGAAGATTAGATAATAAAATTCGGCGTAGTATACTATATATTATTTAGAAATAGAATATAGTTGAAAAGGTGAGAGAAAGGAAAGGCTAATGAAAAGAAAAAGTGAGAGAAAGGGGAAAGAGTTGAATTTTGGGAAAGTGTTGGGGGGTTGTTTCTAATTTTAATAATGTTTGGTTGACAAAGAGAGACCACCGACCTTACGTGATAGTGGAATACGGAAAGTGTCACGCGCACTCGCAGACACGCAGCAACGAACCAAGGCACCATTTTCAGCATTACATAATATTTATTTAGATTTGAGATTCTTTTATATAGGTTTTTTCTATTGGAATTAATTTTATTTTAATAATTAATGTGCTATCTAATAATAAAAATATTAAATTTCTCTATTTTTTTTTCATAAAACATAATTTATTCAAAAGTAAAGCAAAACGAAGTCAGTACAAACGAAAATAAAGCAAAATTAGCCAAGAGACAAAAAATCAATTGACGAAGGTGGGGGTTTGCAACCCATCTAAGAGGACTCATCCTCGTGTCAGACAAACTGGCAAGACAATTAGTTGTCAAGTTAGTGGATTTAGAGATTTAATTAAAGCTACAACCATCTAAATAACTGAAAACATAAGTAATATATCATAAATAGAGAGGGACCGATTACCCAAAAACCGAAACCAAACCATGAAGTCGCCGTGAAAGTCAAAAGTCGTCGTAGAATGCCTAGTCTAGGGTCGCCGTTGCAGAGAAAACCAGACTAGGTCGACTCCGTGGGATCCCTGATCCAAAACGTTGTCGCCACAAAACTTATAAATAGAGTAACACTCTCGTAAAGAGATAGAGGGATCCTCATGGGGGAGAAATTTTCAACATTGCCGATAAAAAATGAGAGGCTCACCATTGTTGAGACAAGGACGGCCCAAGAACGAGTGGCAGCAGACAAAAGCACAGAGAGTGAGACGGAGTGAAGGGATTGGGAAGAAGATTAAAGCAAATTTATATTTCTCTGTTTGAATATAATGAAAAAAAATATATAAATTTATTATGTTTGTAATCCTTTTCATCATAAACTCAATAACCATTGATATGTTATTAAAAAAAATGCCCATTGATATATAGGTAAAAGAATGTTTTTTATTTTTAAATTTTGTTCTTAAAATTGATTTGTTGTCAATTTTGTTTTTAAAGTATACTTTGATTATTATTATTTTTTATTTTGTCACGTGATTAGTAATATGTAATATAAAATTATTAAATTAAAAAGTTTAAATTCTAATTCAAATTAAAATTCACGATGTATTCTGTCATTGATTTACTAGATGAAGATAGATAAAAAAGATAAAATCAACAAAAATATAAAATTTTGTAAACAAAATTAACATTGAACAAATTTTGAAAATGAAACTAAAAATTAACAAATAATTTGAGGAAGAGGCAAGTATTTTTACCTTAATATATAATTGAGAATTATTTGAGATCATACTATATACACAAACACTCAGTTTTTTTTACTTAAATTAGCAATTCTTTCTACTTATTTTAATTTGATTTGCTAGAATCGGTGCATAATATTCCCAATCCTCATTGTAATTTTTTTCCCCGTAAATGTCTTTATCTTTTCAGCAAAACACACAATTAATGTTAAAATAAGGAGGATACGATATTATAAAATAGTTTTAAAAACATGGATCACATGAAAACCAAATTCACTAGACGAGTATGAGTTGGGTGGGTGATGGGCCCAACCCAACAACCTCTGACAGTCTGACTGTGATTAATACTAACACAAAAGTGAAAACCCCACATCTCTCACATACACAGTATTTTTGTTTGCACTCTTATAAAGTTATAATTATTATTTTTTCCGTAGAAACACTCTTTTAATTATTTCAACTTTCTAGTAATTCAAAATATGATGAGTACGGCATTGAATAATATCCACACATATCTAACTTTATTATTTTGTTCACTACACCGGACATTATATTGTCCACACTCCAGTAAGCTAGCTATGGCCTATGAGTGTTTTAACATTTTTTTTTTCTGAAATATATTTATCTATACACACTAAAACACTACTAGTAATAATCCATGCCCTTTATTGCTTTATCTATTATTACTATAAATTCAGAATGGTCCCTCTGATGTATCTCTCTCAATAAATTAAAATTGATGGTACCGTATGGGTTTGAAGAAGAACCATGTGAATTTTGTGATATCCCACGTGAGACCGGAGCCGTGTTGTGTTGTGTACGGTGCTCAACAGAATAGGTCACCTTATAAATTACCATTTTATTGCCTATATTCTCGTACGTGTTTTTTAGTCATATATGTTAAGTGAAAATTATACTTTAATCCTCAAATTATAACGTAAATTTTAAGTCTTTTTATTTGTTCAACTATTAGTTTAAAATGTAATTTCGTTTTCTTTCTAACATTATTTTTAATCTAGATAAATGAGATTAATTATTTATTTCTCATATGTGTTATGCATAAGAAGTGAGCTGAGTAGCTATAAATAAATAAATAAAAATATTATTTATTAGCTATAAATTAGAGATAAATTTGTCATTAATTTTTTCAAAAAAAATGAATTTTTTGTTATCTCTATATCAATTCACTTATTATAAGTTTATAACACATAAATGAGAGATAATAAATGATAAATCTCACTTGCCTAAGTTAGATATAATAACTGAAATCAAGCAAAATTACATTTGAACTAATAGTGGAACAAAATAAAAAATTTGAGAATCAAAACAGAACAATAAAATGGAACTCGTCTTATAATTTGAAGATCGAAATGAGATTTTAACCTATATGGTATTTGTGTTTTCCGTTTCTATAATTATTTTATTGACTTTTTAATATAAATATCTCTAAGTGTCAACTGTCAAGCAAGACTTTTATTTTCTTTTCGTAGTGGGATAGCGGTGTAGCTAGCTTGGAGGGCAAAAACACGAACATATAGATAGGAAATTAAGTAGGAATGTCGCTTTGATAGATGAAGTTGAAGGGTTTTTTCTTCTTAATTAATTCTTATTAATTATGTGTATATATATATATATAATATATGATGCTTGAGTGACAAGCATTAAGGCATTGGCTTAGTTCAAGTTCAACACCATGTAGCTAGGTCAACGTAACAAGGATGAATGTTGACTTTCATCCACTTTCTTCACCGAATCAATCTATTTTCATTGGCTTTACACTATAGTTAATCAATTAAGTCAACTTTTGTATGTAGATTATTCAAAAATTATTTTACATGTATATATAAAATTGATATCTACCATGCATGTTACAGGCATATATATAATTAATTAATCAACACAATTTTTCCTAATTGTTTTATTTATACATAATATACATCTTTTCACCTCAACAACCCAAAGGAATCAATTCATCCTGTTCAACGTACGGACACTTTTCAACTCGTTGCTGTCCTCCAATGAAGTTGCTTGCTGCTATGAACTTTTATGGATTAACTTTGGAAAAAACTATGTATATATTTATATATACACTTGCTTTTATTTGGTCTTGGTCTCCTTAAAATTTGAATGAAAACCAATGATGTGTTCTTGGTCAATGGATAGGTTCTTTTACTGAATGTGTAAGCTAGCTGTGTTGTTCCCATATATATATATCTCAACGAATAACTCGGCAACAAAGCAAACTACATATGTGTGTTGTTATCCAAAATGCCATGTGTTACGCGAACAAAGACTTACAAATATTCGTGTTTAAATATAAGGTCGTGTATCAAGCGTTTGAATTATAAATATTTTTTAGCAAACTTGTCTTCTTTGCCATTGATTATTACCTGCAATGTTACATTATATATATATATATATGCTGTCACAAATTAAGACGAGGCTTATTATACGTTACTTAGCTTATGTTCCTATAGCCCATGAAGCCGTCTACAACTTGAGAAATTATAATATTTACACAATAATAAAACTGCTTTTTCTTGCTCTTGGCTTGAGTAGTTAGAACGTTGACCTTATGTTATCATTTAGTTTTATACCAAAATGTTTGTTTAGTACGTACTAAGTTTCGGTATTTTCTTTAAATTTTTGTTTTACTTTGAATTTATATACGATGTTAATTCAATTAATTATTGCGAAGAGGTAATTACTAATTAGAGAATCCTTGAAAAATTCAATTTTCCATAAAATGGTTTAGGATTCAATTTTCCTATCTATTGGGCCTCGGCCTTGACAAAATACGTTTGAATAATTTAATTTGTTTCATACATAACTTTGAATGTATGATATTTATGTGATTATTTCAAAGAAAAGTGTTTAAGTTATTTGTTTCAAACATCGTTGACACTTAATTTCCACACACAAAAAGAGATATATATATATATATATGAATTTAAATATGTATGCTAACGATTTGGCAAAACTAGCTACTACCTTCATTTGAACGAGCACTTGAATGTATTTGTTTTTCACTCTTTTAATTTGTCTGGAGTGATAGAACGTATCTTATTTCATTAATACTTCTATAAATTTTTAGGATAAATTAAATAGCTTGACTTTGGAATCTGCATGGGACTCGCCATTTTCTTTATTAAAATTGAACTGAACTTTTAAAAGGTTTGATTCTAATGAAATAGTCAGTTTAGAATTTTTTAAGTTTCCTTATGACGACGCATACTTTTCTCCCATACATATCCAATTATCCATATTAGAGAGAAATAGATCAATAGCATCTGCATTGCCATATTCCCCATTAATATCTCACAGGACGTTATCAAATAAATTAAAGACTTACAATAAATTCGTAGTTGCAAATGTCATAGCTTTTATGTAGTAAAAGTTATTTAAAAATTATAGTTATAATTAGATTTTGGACTTTTATAAGGGAAATCTACCTATTATAAAGAATAAAATGAATTTGAAGTTTGAACCCATTGGCCATTAGAACAGCTAGGGCTAGCCTAGCTTTGGACTAAGAAGAAAAATATCAAATATCTACGAGTTGGGCCATTCTCTCGGCCTACCTCTACTGGGCCATTGTTCGCCGATCCAAGCCCAAAATATTGGCCCAAGAAAAACTTAAGAAGATAAGTTTATGATGATCCCTCGACTCACATAAGTTACGTGTCTTTTACGTGGATGCTGAAGCATATAATTTCTGTCTCTTGTTTATAGTTTCCATTTCATATGTAAATTTTGCACTCAGCCTTCAGTTTCTTGTCTAGAGAATAGAGGCATGATTTTGCGCCACCAAATATTGTATTCATTCATAAGTTTATATAGAGTCGTCATCATATATATCAGGGATTTAAATTGTAACTAAACATTGAAATTAGATTTAACAAACCTATATAGAAAAAATTAGATTTAACAAAATCAATGTTCAAGCCAAACTAATTTAACAGCCAGAAGAGAAGAGGAAGGACTTGAAAAGATGCTTGACTAAACAATTGGTGAAGTGTGCTGTTTTTTTAATTTCCCCAATTTTCCTCGTCGTCTTCTTCAGGAGGTTCTAGGTTTAGATCTGGGATTGGTCTCCTCACATCTTCTTCTTCATTATTCTCAGCTATTTGGCCTTGGTCTTCTAATTCTTGATTCTTAACTTCTTGGGCATCACCACCATCTATACGAGCTACAAGGAGAAAGGAATAAGAGTGAATAAAGAAGGAATTAAGATGAAGCTCACGATGGAGGGATAGAGAGAGAGAGAGAGAGAGAGAGAGAGAGAGAGAGAGAGAGAGAGAGAGAGAGNGAGAGAGAGAGAGATTCACCTAATTCCACTTTGGATGTGGTTAGGTTTTTCAGCATTCTGATGGCAAATGGAAAAGATACCACGCGATAAGAGGCTATATCGCCTCTAATCTCTGTTGTAATTTGCTGGAAACCATATTTGCGTGAAAATAATTTTCCCTCGGGCTCTGGAGTAGCCGGTAATAGAAGGCGTTGCACATTCAGACTGCACAACGTCTGCAAAATAGCACATCAGCATCATAAAATGTTAGTTTAAATCACGAATCACGACTTTCTTTGCTTGTTCTTGCCTCTTTTGAGTGGTGTTCCACGAAGTAGGTATCAATGACAATAGAAAGTATAATTAAACACTTGGAAAATGCATTGAGTGATTAATGTTAATGATTGTACAAACTCCTACATGGTTAAACTTGCTTACCGACTCAATTATAGCTAACAGTATCCCACAGAATCCTTTCCTCCTGTGATTTTCTGCTGTGGCAATTAATGGCATTTCTGCTATCCTTTCCCCATGAACCCTATGAAGAAACGAAGAATCAAATTAGTAAAACATTACTTTCAATTATTTGATGGTGGTGGTGGAGAGATGGAGGGTTTAGTGTTTACAAACAGTGGAATAGATACCTAATAGAGGCTGCACTTATCACCTCATCCTCCTTTTCAAGAATGAATGTATAAAAGTGGCTACAATCAACCCTTCTTAAGCCACACCTATGTAGTTAAAGAATTGGGACTGGTCAGAAGATCAGAATACAATTCAACTGCTAGACTTGGATGAAGCAGAATTAGTAGGTTTTACAACAATGTGCTTGCTTACCCACGACCATAGACTACACTTTCAATCATATTGATGTTGGTGAATCTGTCTTTTGTTGTTTCAAAAGCTTCATTCATCAAAGTCCTTGTAACTACAACCTTAGAATTATTTTCCACAAGTTGGTGCCTAGCAACAGAAGGCAACACATCCACTGGGCGAATCAATCTCCAAGAGCATCCTTCACCGAGCTCGTTTTTCGCTCCTACTAAGCTCTCCAATGTCTCATGGATCTTTAGGAGAGCACATGAACAAAACATAAAAAATGTAATCTATTTACCAATATTTTAGGACTACCATCTATTTAACGTTTTGATCATGCACTGCATACTAGTTAAAAATGGAAAATGTGATGTGGTAAACAAAGTATTGGGCACATATATATGCACAAACAACATACACAACACAAAATTTGTACCTCCCTGCAGCTTTGCACACAATATAACCTCGAACAATTCAGGTCCAAGGCTTTTGTTGGAGCTTCTTTTTCAAATTCACGATAGCATGCCCAGTGAACTAAGCAAGCATGAAACATTGTTATTGGATTATGAGAGAAATTAAAAGCTAGAGTAAATTATGAGAGAAATCTTACACTTTTTGTCGCATAGGGAGCATATCATCAATTGCTTTTGCGTGCATTCACCACCAAGTCCACAGTATTTGCAAACACAATAATGACATAACCAACCACCTTGAGGAACAATCTGCAATTTAAAAGCCAAGATTGAGTTGTCATATTTGCAAAATTCATTTTCTTGTTAGAAGAAGAAAATCAACTTAATTACCTCCATATTCATACAGCGTGGATGGAATGTGGAGGGACACTTGTCACAACATATTAAAGCTCCTCCATCTCCACATATTATACAAGCATCATCATTTTTGTCAGAGGCAGTTTCTTTTGGGACAAAGGGTTCAGTTTGCCTGCGTCTATGTTCTTTGGACTCATCCCATGCAGTTGTCTGGTAATCTAAGAGACACATGCTTGTTCTGACGACGTAAATATGGCCATAGGGATTCTTGCGTTCACTTCCTGCATGCTTCTCAAAGGCCCATACTGACATTTCCTTTTGGCAACAATTACACACAATTCCTCTCCTGCTAATTCTTCCTGTCTTAGTTGCACCTTCCTTAAAGCCATTCATGTAGCATACTTCTTCTTCCTCCCTTACCATCTTACAATCTATCAACCATGACATAATGGTTTTGGGAACACATCTTGATCCTTCAGGTGAATTTGAATGTCTTTCCATGCTTGAATTTCGACCTTCGGGTGAATTTGGTTGTTCTCCTGAAATTGAGTTTCTCCATAAATCACTTGGTTCAGCATCACTACTAGTTTCCTTGTTTTGGTCTCTGCATTTCCTCTTATTGGAAATGCGACCTCGTTTAGTACTCTTATCCTTACTTGAATTCCTTGTTACATTCTTTCTTTTTCTTTTAATCTTTCTTGTTGGTGCCTTAGACTTTGACCTGCATACTCCTCTTGTTACCCTCCTAGCTGGGGACCTCGAGTATTCAGAATCGGAGCCATCCGAGGGGCTTTCAACACTGCTTGCTTCATCATACACTTTGAAATCATTCCGAGGCCTAAATTCATAGGCCATGATGTATTTTGTTACAGTTGATCAAGTGTTGCTCTCACTTCCAATTTTATGTGCCAAAGCCTACGATATCTGTGACAAAATGAGTAAACATGTAAATAAGGATTTTGGGAACTCATCAAATTGTACATGCATCATCTTTGCTCCACAATTATTTTTATATTTCAGTTCCTATTTTACATATGCATGCGCTTATTGAGATTTATAATGTTCATGTAGGACTCTCTCGAGTTTACTTGTGTAATTATGGGGAACAAATAGCTTACCTCGGTAAGATGTGGAACCAGTTTCAACACATTTCATGGCAACTAAAATTTTCTTCATTATGTAATGAGATTTCATGGAGATGCAAGCATTGAGCAAACTTTATGTGACAAACTAGTTTCAAAACTAGAGCAGTGATTAAACTAGTTATGATTTTAAATACTCAAATTAAAAAAAATATATTATATAGATATAAAGATATATCAAAATTAATAATTCTTCAATAGATTTTAGTCTTATACACTCATCCACTCTCAAATATTTATATTTAGGGTATTGGATATCGAGTACTCAATTATCCGTTCATTTCGGTCAGATACAAAATAAGTGAAACAATATTTGTATTCACTCGATATTCGATTTTTTTCCCACTATCTATATCCTATATGAGATCTGATATCTTAAGAATGTCAAATTCTTACATATGGATTCAGATGGATATTTAAGATACCCACCCAAATTGCCATCCATACGAATATGCATTTGACTAGGTAATAAGAATACTTACTTTCAGATAAGGAACAAAATCTCTACCTTAGATTCTCGAGGCGTACTTTTATAGATCCTTTTCAAAGCTTGATCGGTAATGATTGACGAAGCAAATGATCTATAAAATCTCAAACACAACTTGAAATTGTTAAGAAATTATATCATGAACATCTCAAGTTCTCAACTAGTGTCATATAAGCAAACAACATGATGAGAAATTTTGAAAGATTATTACCAGATGAAACTAAAGGTTGATCTCCTCTCTATCAAACTTGAGTACGAGAAGCAGGGTAAATACAACAAATGCTTCTCCTACCAGGTGATTTAGTGCTAGGCTGCTAACACTGACTAGTGACTGCAAAATCTTAGAGTGGTCTAGAATTAGGTTTCCTTCAAGACAATAGTACAAGGTAAAGAAGTGGCCTTCAGTGTCTTTATATAGAACAAAACTCTCCCTTGTCGATAAGATTTAGGGAGAACAACGAAAATCGGATAGATAGGTGGTAGAGATATGGCTAAATTGACAGCAAAGAATATTCGAAACTTCTTAAGCGTTTACTCACAGTCAGAAGCGCGTCACGTTTTTAGTGTATAATCAACTCATTTGATAAGTTTCCTTATATTGATTATGTTATCAAATATGTATTATTGTCTGTTTCGACATAACAATAATATTCGAAATTTGGAAGGTACGCAATATTTTTAAAAAAATAATATTCAAAATTTCAATTTTTTTTTTGTCAAATTATGGAAGGTAATAAATATTTTTCCTTCAAAATTTTCAATATTTAGTGTTTCCATATGAAAATTTGATAATCTTATAGAGTTTGTAATATGTTGTTACTAAGGGTGCGTTTGGTACACTGTCATCTCAGATGTCGTAGTATTTCAAATGTCGTGGTATGTGCAAGGTTATTAAAACTGGACCGGTCATTGAACCGGCCGAAGCAGCGGTTCAAGGTTCAATGGTTCAACCGGGGTTCAATCGGGGTCAGACCGTTAATAATTAAATAAATAAAAAATAATATATTTAGTTTGATATAATAAAAATATATAATAAACTCTTTAAATTTAAGCTGGATTGAGTAAGAAAGTGATTAATTAGGAGGATAAAAAATCAAATTTTGAAATAAAAACTATTAAATAACGTATTATTTTGAGTCTAAACATAATAAGAAACAAATTTCTTTAAAATAACATCATTTTAATCAAGAAAAAGT
>QANZ01009649.1:308303-321759 GCA_003254925.1 Chamaecrista fasciculata
AAAAAAAAAAAGTTAAGGGACCAAATTGAGACCTTTATGAAAGTTAGGGGACCAAAATTGCAACAAAAAAAATTAGGGGACCAAATTGAGACCTTTGCGAAAGTTAGGGGACCAAAATTGCAACAAAAAAAGTTAGGGGACCAAATTAAGACCTTTGCGAAAGTTAGGGGACCAAAATTGCACTTAAGCCTATCAATTATAATCTAATATTATATGGCTCCACCCCTTTCTGGTTGTCAATGTTTAAAATTATAACCTATGAAATTAAAAATAAGAGAAAATTTACTATTTGGTCTCTCTTTCTTTACTAAGTTAACAATTTAGTCCCTTATTTATTTTATATACATATTTGCGTGCTCGTTAGGGCACGCAAACCCCTAGTACATTATAATATAAGAACCAAAGGCGGCATAAAAAAGTGGCCCAATTTTTTTTATTGGCCTCTGGCGCCAAAAATGGCGGTCCCCGAATTTTAAAAAATATTAACAGATGCCATCACAAATTCACAATTCACATATCTCAAAAATAAACAGCATCACCACTCGCTTTGTGTTTCCGCCTCTCGGCTTGTTGAATGATGTAAATATCTTGATGGCTCTACTCCGAAATCGAAACCTTCAACATTGTGATTCTCAGGTACCAATTTTCCCACTCAGTAGCTTGTTACTTTCTCACATTCTCTGTCTCCATTATTTTTCATTTCTCTTCATTTTCCTGTTTTAGGATTCCAATGCGTCGTCCTCGCTTTCGCTCCCTTCTGGTTCGTATCGATTCTTCATACAAACTCACCGAATCATGTTTACTTTCTGAAAACCTTAGATGCTGGATTATAATAAGAATGAGAATTAGGGATTTTTAATAATTTTTGATTCCATTATTCTGTACCCCTAATATGAAGATGAATTCGCGATCCCAAATAGTAACTCCTTGTTGTTCGTTGTCTTCCGTGGGTGTTTCAGAGCCTCCCGATATAGGGAACTGGTTCTCAAGCTACGAATATAAATCTCCCGTTCTTGATTCAAATGTTAACTTCGAGGACCCACCTTCCGAAGATTGTGAATCCGAGAAAGATGAAGAGCGGGAGGGAGAAGAAGAAGGAGCAGAAGCAAATTTGAAAAGTTCTAGGGTTAGAGATGAAGGGGTTGATGGAGAGAAGGTATTACTGTCAAGTGCTCATGTTAAAGATGATAAGCATAATGCACACCTGTCTTTGCCCAAGGTAGGGTTTCCTAGAAATTTTCCACTCACTCCTAAATTGGAAGACGAATTTTCACTCCAGGTTATTTCCGCAGACTGATTTAGGAATTTTGATTATTATTTATCTTTTGCTGCAGGGTCTGGATTCGTTCTCAGTACCCGTTTCAGGTTTGTAGAGTTTCTTTCATTGGAACTTGGAAGTGGTGAATATAGTTGCAGTTGTCCAATGAGTTTTCTTTGCAGCCAAATGGAAAATGAAATACACATTTCCGATTATTAATTAGCTTTTTGAATTTGTTTTGTTTTACTTTTTTTGGGTTATACAGAGCCTCCTGATGTCGGAAACTGGTTCTCAAGCTATATTTACGAGTCTCCTGATTCTGGTACGAGCAGTCTTTTTAGTGATTCTGTTTCTCAAGAGACTGTGTGTGAGGAGGATAATGCATGTTTTAATGTTGAAGACGAAAATAAGCATGAGGTCAGACTCAGATGTGAGAATGTCCGCCCTAGGGAATCTATATTTGCACTTAATACTGATTCTGATACAAACACGAGGGTAAAGCCGTCGTCAAGCATGGTACTCATTCTCAAACCTTCAAATGGATATGTTGTTAACATGGATCTTGATTGAAACGTCAATAGGCATATATGCTGAATTTGATTAGAAAGTCATGTTTGAACTTAAATTATGAACTCTTGCTACTTGCTAGCGAGTAGTTACTATCTAGGCCTAAATAATTCTACAGTTTACTCAGAAGAAGTTCTTAGGGAAAAATGTAATAGAATGTGCATTCTGTCCATTATAACAAATAGCTGATCATAGGAGAAGTTGTATCTTTCTTGCTCCCTTATTTGTCTTTGTCATATTTTCTTTCTGGTTTTCTCATGTGATGGGTGTTTGGTTGTACAGGGAGATGGTAGCATTGAAATGATGGAATCCAATGTTTTTGACAACACCTATCATTTGGAAAATATTGGGAGGCCATTTGGAAAATATTGGGTACATGAAAATGATAACAGAGAAGCTAAGATCCAACATTTACACGAGAAGCTTGGGAACAGTAAAAGCTCAGACAACAGATTGTCAGAAAGAAATCAAAGTTGTTTAGGAGAGAAAGAAAATGGAGGAGATATGATGGTACCAATGAATGATTTCGTGACAGTAAGGAAGAAAGGAAACGGGGGAGAAAAGGACGAAAATAGTTGGAAGAAAAGAGAGGATTCAAGAGGTAGGAGAACAGATTCAGTAAGTTGCAAGAAGGAATGTGATATGAAGAGAAAGGCATTGGAAGAAGTAACAAATAATAGAAAATGTATAGAAATGGAGGTTACAGGGAAATGGCAATGCCCTCAGAAAGTTAAACCCAATTTAGGGCCTCCTCTCAAGCAACTTCGCCTTGAGCGATGGGTTCATAGAAATTGAACACTCATTTCTACATACTCTAATTGCTTCCTTGGATTGTCGTTGTAATAAGCTTTTCATTAACCTCGTGATTATTTCTTTTTTTTTTTTGGTAAAAATTTTTCTTAACATTTTCATATATATATACTAGGGGCTTTGCGTGCCCTAACGGGCACGCAAATATGTATGTAAAATAAATAAGGGACTAAATTGTTAACTTAGTAAAGAAAGAGAGACCAAATAGTAAATTTTCTCTTATTTTTAATTTCATAGACTATAGTTTTAAACATGGACGACCAGAAAGGGGTGGAGCCATATAATATAAGATATATATATTAGCTAAATCATGTTAACGTTTTATTTAAATTAATTAAAGTTTAAAACTTGACCTGTTATGAAAATTAAATAGTACTGTCCTTCTCTGAGGTTCCTAACTACCAACAGCAAAAAGAAATAAATGGCAGAAAATTGTGTGTTTTTTGGTAGTGTGTGGGTTTAGGATAGAACCATTAATTAAAAAAAGTCGGTGAAAACGCAGCCGGAGGCAATTTTTTAAGTATGAAATATTACATTTTTTAAATTTTACGTATTTTAAAATTGGATAACAAACAGAGATTGAAAGTTGTAACTTACATAAAATATCCTATATATTGATGTTAAAGGTATCGCTTGAATCAAGGTTTTCAGTATGTTCTGAAATATAGCTATATTTTAATTAATTCAAGAATGAAGTCTAAAATTGATGTTATAGTAAAAATAAAATCCATTTGAAAACAAAAGATGGCTGAAAAGAGCCCCACAAAAACAAAAATAATAGTATCAGGCAAAGAAAATTAAAAAAAAATCACAAAGTGGCGGTGTCAATGTCATTATGCGTGACGGTACATTGCCAATTTCTAACGCCCACCAAACAACAATTTTTTTGGATTTATATGCTCCTCTTGCGCATTCGCATTCACAGTTTTGAGTTGAAATGAATAAAAAACCACAATAAAATGTTAATATGTTTAATTTTTTTTTCTTGGCCAAAGTTAATATGTTTAATTATTTCTTGGTAAATGGTAACATTCCATGAGTTAATATTAAATTAAAAATTTTCATTCTGGAAAATCTTTTGTCCGTTATGACCACCAAACAATTGGGCCGTAGTCCAGTGCAAAAATGGTGTATGAAACAAAATGAAGTTTCTGGACTCTTATTGGTGTTTCAGAATATTTAGCGATTAACTGCGTCTAGCCCAGGTTGAGCTAATTAGTCTCATGACTCTGGGGCTCACTTGAAGAGAATGATAAGATGCAGTGGATAAGTAGAAATAAAAAAAATACGAGCAATAAAGCCAAAAGCCCATTTGATATTTTGAGTTTAAATGAATCTTGTGCTGCCAGCAAGCATCACCTTAATAGCCACGTGTGAGAGATGAAGATGGCGGTAGGAGTTGGGGCTCCAAATTATCGACCCACCCGATTTAATACAATTTCCATCTGTTCGTGTTTGTCGGCATCATCGAAACCCATGGAGCAGCCGAAACGAGTGGTGGTTTGCGGTGGCGGGGTGATAGGGGTTTGCACAGCATACTTCTTGGCCAAGAAAGGCGCCGCCGTCACGCTCGTCGAGAAATCCGACGTGGCCTGCGCTGCCTCCGGAAAAGCCGGCGGTTTCCTTGCCCTAGACTGGTGCGATGGTGGACCTGTCGCTTCTCTCGCTCGCGCCAGCTTTAATCTCCATCGTTTACTCTCTCAAGAACTCAACGGAACCCAATCCTACGGCTACAGACCCCTCACCACTCTCAGCGTTACTTTCGCCGAATCAGATAACCCTGCTTCCGCTTCCAAATCCAGTGTACCATCGTGGGTTGATGGACCGGCTCGTAGCCCTAGAACAATTGGGACCCCCGAAACGACGGCTCAGGTTCACCCTCAGCTATTCACTCGCACTCTCATAAGCAAAGCCGTCGAGAATTATGGCGTCGAGGTTGTGATTGGGAAATTGGAGCGTGTAGATGTTGAACAAGGTCGATTCCGAAGGGTGGTTTTGGAAGGTGGACGAATTCTTGATGGAGATGCTGTGGTATTGGCCCTTGGTCCTTGGTCTAGCAAGTTGGAATTATTGTCTTCACTGTTTAGAGTGAGTGGTCTCAAAGCACATAGCATTGTTTTGGAGCCTAAACAAGGCAGTGCCATAACCCCTCACGCTCTCTTCCTCAGTTACTATCCATCCCAAGGAGGAAAGTCTATCGACCCTGAAGTCTACCCTCGTCCCACAGGTATTTTCACAAACACCTAGATTGCTTGCTAATTGCTATTTGAATATACAGTATCAAATGAATGATAGCGTTTATACTCATGAATATGCAGGGGAGGTGTATTTGTGTGGGATGTCGGCGGAGGAAGAGGTGCCGGATGATCCTGAGGAAATTAGGGGTAATGAAGAATCGATAGGGATGTTGAAGAGGGTGGCTAAGACGGTGTCGTCTCACTTGGGAGAAGGAGAGGCAGAAGTGAAGGCAGAGCAAGCATGCTTCTTGCCATGTACAGAGGATGGGATGCCAGTGATAGGAGAGATGCCAGGGGTGAAGGCTTGTTATGTGGCAACGGGGCATAGTTGTTGGGGTATTCTCAATGGTCCAGCCACTGGAGCTGCCATCGCTGAGCTTCTCATAGATGGCCATTCTACTATTGTTGATCTAAAACAATTCAGTCCTGCCAGATTTGTCAGACTGGGGCGTCGCAAGGCTTAGACTTAGACTCAACATGTTACACAAGCAACAACTTAGAGGAATATTCTCGAGAATTGCCAATTTGTGTTCAAGGTTGGTGCCTTAATTCATTGAAATCTTTCCCTATCTGCGTGCTATGATTATTCTGATGGGATTAACTATGAGCAAATNTTATTATCTTGTATTGAAGAAATTGATGTGTAATAAAAAAATTGAAATTGAAAATTTATAAACTAGTTTAATTGCACATTTGCACAAGTTGATAAAAATACTTGACCATTATTTGAATTCCTTATTAATTGTGCGATCAGTTTATTATGGTGATGACGCAGAAAAAGAACACTTTAATAGGCGTTTTGTAAGCGAATTGAAAAATTTTTTTTGGGATCATGTGCTCCAGAGTGGAGCAATCATGCGCGTTTAGTACACAGATAAGAAAATTAGTGTTGTGAATATTGAATTCGAGTACTTTAATCTCATGAATTGTCCCATGGCATGAGATTATTTTTGCCTACTAAAAATGATTGTAATATCCCTAATTAATATTTTTAATGAATTTATTAATATAATTTAAAATATCTGTATTATTTTGATCCTATGACATGTGATTATTTTTGCCTATAAAGCATAGACACTAACACAGACGCAAGATACGTTATGAACATTGGCACAACGACACACTAAATTCTTAAAATTATACAACATGACATATATTTTTATGTAAAAATAATTAAAAATCATATAAATAATTTAAAAATCATAAATTTCATGCAAACTTTAAAAATTACAATATCTATTCATAATTTATGTCATATGTGTTAATATTTACTATTGTTTATCATGTTAAAGTCACAAAAAGTTGATTTTATATTCTGAAACTTACGACTATGTGTCGTATGGGTGTCGTACGGGTGTCGGATACAGACACATGTCTGATATGGCGACACGCCCTCAAAATGAAGTGTCTATACTTCATAGATTTTTACCTACAAAAAATGTCTGTATTACCCAAAAAAGTATTTTCCTAATAAATTTATTAATGTAGTTTAAAAATTTTGATTATGATATAATTATTTTTTTATGATATAGTATTTTTCTCATAAATTGTTTTGGAGAATTTTTATATTTGATAAACTATTAGTTGGAAATAAAAAGTCAAGGGCATATTTGGAAAATTATTAAACATTCACAAGAATATCAAAGTTGAACCAAACATAAAATTGTAACATTTCTAGGAATATTGCAAAATAATCCTAGAACTATTTTGACTCATCCAAACAAATATTCTTATAATTCTAGGAATCTTCATATTCCCATGAATATAATTCCCAATGAATGAAAAAATAATATGTGTATCAGACTCTCCATAGGAGTTAACATATAGTTTTGAAGTCGTATTTAGATTTAAAATGAAAGAAATATGATTAATTTTGTTTATTTGACAGTAAAACAAACGATCAATTTTTAAGATTCAATTTGACCTAGTTTATTCACTGTCACAATTGAATTGAAAAAGTACTCGTAGCTTTCAATTTATCACATTTGAATTTAAAACGAAATATATATAACCGCTTATTCATTAGTATGAGACCGATTTGAAAAATTATAAAAATATATAAAATCAATATAAAACAAATTTAAAACTTATCCCATACATTTGGGATCAATTTTAGGTTTTGACCTAAAAATGAATGTAGTTTGTGAAATTATTTAACTTAATTTTAAAAATATAATAAATTTTATTTAGACTTTATTCATTGAACAAGAACTTTAAAACGATTTTCTTATAAGTTTTAAAATGAATTCTTAGTCTTTTTTTTTTTTGGTTGACTGAATTCTTAGTGTTTTGATAAAATATATAACCTATGATATATTATCCCTCTATTATTCTACTACTCATTAGTTACCCACAAACAAGAAAATGTATGGTTCTAGGGTATTTTCAAGATCTGTGGGTCGAAAGTGCATAAAATCTTCCTATCTCAATCAGGGGCTTCAATTCATCTCCTTCATACCAACTTCTCAGCAAGGTGAAGCTAATCGATGGCACCCTCACTACCACACCCGTAGGTCTCTCATCATCGAGCCTTTGGCTTCTGAATTCGTCAAGCTTCAAAAACTCCATGCCTCCGACTCCGGTATGCTACTCATTCCCCTAAAACCCTTATCTTTACTTTATAGTTTATTTTCTTCTGTCTTGTTCTAATCTGTTCATCTGTAGTATACACATATATTGAGATAGCTAGGCGTGTAATGTAAGTATGTATCCTTTTGTATTCACAGGGATTATTGAGGTTAGCTTGGACAGGCCTCAAAACAAGAATGCTATTGATACAAAATTGATGAGAGGCTTAAGGCATGTATTAGAATTGCTCCATCATGACTCCTCTGCTCATGTTGCTATTTTTACTAGCTCTGTTCCTGGGGTGTACTGTGCCGGGGCTGATCTCAAGGTAGCTACTAATGAATCAACTTTTAAACTGTCTGGTGATTTCAATTTTCTATTCTTCAAGACACATCTCAAACAAACTGTTTCACATTTCTTTCTTACATTTATACTGCAGAATCATGCTCGTGTCTCACTAGTTCTATGTTTATGGGATCACAGGAACGCAAGACCTTCAGCTCATCTGAGGTTCGAGAATATTCTAAAGCTCTCCGTGCCACTTTCTCATATCTAGAGGTTTGTTCATGTGATTCAGTTAATACTAATTGTAATGATCTATTTTGTATTATGAAATATGAATATACGTGGCAGATGAAGCATCCGCTATATATTGTCGTGTCCTGGTGAGTAAATTTGGAACTTTGAGTAAAGCCTTAGGAGTTAGGTATTAGACTTTTAATTTGTGTTTCTATGGAAGTGAAAAGAAATTTCTAATAGAAACTCTAAGTAGTGTCTGAGATTTCTATCATGGTGTTTATGATCTGAGTTTCTGGTTGTGAACTAGCAGACAGTACACAAACATTTTATTTTCTTTATACAGGCTCTTCCAATACCAACCATTGCTGCAATTGAAGGAGCAGCATTGGGTGGTGGACTTGAACTTGCCCTGGCTTGTGATTTTCGTATATGTGGTAATCCAGTATCTAAAAGATACATGCATTGATATTAATTTATTAATACCTGAAATTCTTAGAATGTGATGCAACTCGTAGACTGATTGTTTATCCCTTTCATGACTCAGGAGAAGATTCTCTCTTGGGTTTGCCAGAAACAGGACATGCGATAATCCCTGGGTAAGCTATCTCTGTAATTTCTCATTGCCATCTTGTTTATTCCAAACCCTGTGTCAGATCAATTATGCTAAACTAGTGATTATCTAAAAAGAAATGGTCCAAACTAGTGGAGAATGCGGATAAGTCTTTTAATTATCCAAATGACTCATTAATCTCGTTTACTCCATTTTATAGCATCTTGTTATACTAGTTACTTGTACCTGCTAAAAGTTAATGCACTAATAGCTCGTCTATAGGCAATTTATTTGAGTTTAACCCATAAGACCGGCATCTGGTTTATTTTGTTCACCTTTAAACTCAAGCTGGTTTAACTTAGAAAGTGATTAGGATATGGGACAGTATATATGACAGGGAAGGATAGATGAATTGATAGTGGAATGGTGGTAATGACAGGGCAGGAGGCACACGACGATTACCTAGATTGATAAATAAGGCAATAGCAAAGGATTTTATATTGAGGGGTAGAAGGGTTCGAGGCAGAGAAGCAGAATCTCTGGGTATGCTGATTCTAAGCACCTCGCTTGATTTTGTTTGATCAGTTAAGATTTTAGCAACTGCAGCACTACACATGATCTCTCTATCTCTCTCTATATACATACATATATGTATATGTATATGCTTAAATTGAATGTTGAGTGTTGCATTGGGTGTACTGTAGGACTTGTGAATTACTGTGTTGCTGCTGGTGAAGTTTATTCAAAAGCACTTGAGCTTGCTCGGGAAATCAATGACAAGGTATATAATTTATATTTGAGAATGGTGAAATTGATGGGAGAGGTTGTGGTATATAGTAGAAGATGTGGATGAAGATGAAGTGGTTGTGATTGGTTGTAGGGTCCTATAGCTGTGAGGGCGGGTAAAAGAGCAATAGAAGAGGGACTATTGGTGAATGATCCAACAGAAGCTGCAGATTTGGAAGAAGAATGCTATGAGATGACATTGAATACCCAAGATCGGCTCGAAGGCTTGGCTGCTTTCGTTGAGAAGCGTAAGCCTATCTACAAAGGTGAATAAATCATGAATGAATGGATACCACTCTCCTTATACCAAATGTTTGGGTCCAATCGCAGCATAATTCAATAAAATGCTTCAAAATTTGCCATGGATCTTCTACACTCATCCCAATCTTTGTTAAACGCTTCTTTCTTTTTCTTGTCCAGATAAAATTCATTAGATAAAGGCACAAATGTCATACAATACATCAGAATATCAAGGCTTTAGATGATGATTAAATAGAAAAGAACTTGGTACTTATGAGATCACAGCACATCAAAGACAAAGTAGAGAGTGACATTAGATGAAAATGAGCAACACTTCCTTTCAAAGAACATTAAAAAAATTTATATCTCAATCCCAACAAAATAATTAGAAAAATATATAAATCAGAATATCAGATGACTACTAAAAGAGTAACACACTTTCATAGTTTCATATATCTTCTCTGGGGATAAAGGCACTATAAATCATTTTTCTTGAAATCTGTTATGAATTATGATATTTGAATACTTGATGGACTGAGATGTAAATTTTCATTAAAATCTGAAGCTCTTACCTTTAGAAAATTATAATCATAAGAGAACAGTGGAGAATTCCCATTATGTAACAAAGGAGAGGAACTTCCTACTTTTTCTACAAAAGAGGAGAGGAAAAGAGACAACTAAAAAAAGAGAATAAAAGAGAGGAAGAGAGAAGTAAGGAGGAGTTGCCGTCATCTGAGACTTGAGCTGAAAACCTTAGCAGGGAGAAGGATTGATAATATCCAAAGCTAAACCTGAAAAGAAAGACAGTGGTGAATGATGCTATTGCTAATTCAAAGAAAGGACTCCAATCTGGACATTAATATTTGTCAACTTTGTGATTTGTGATATGAGTTGCCAAATCTTGACTTGTCAACTTAAATTGTATCCAAATGCTAAATTCAAAAATCAAAACAGATATAGCGCGTATGAATCATATATGATTGAAATATTAAAAATATCATCTATATCTATACTATATTATGTGAGGATGCTTCTGATCGGTCAAAATTAAACAATTAAAAATAAAAAAAAAATTAAGGTAAAATATCATCTATATCTATACTATACTATTTTATTCATTCGCTTGATGTTCTCTTACATGTAAAGTTCCTAATTATTAAATTAAACATGAAACTTTTTAATATTTTTCTAGTTAGTTATAGTTTCTTTTTTGTCAAACAAAAATAGTGCTGGCCCAGTCCAACATGAACATGGGCCGAGATTACTACAATACTTTTGTGTCAATATGTAGGCCCATTTCCGACCCAACAAAAGTTTTAGCCCTCTGGCCCAAAATCAAATCTGTAGGCCCATTTCGTAAACCTCATACCGATGACGATGCTCTATAAAAGCTCGAGACCAAAATCAAAGGACGTTTCATTTTGCCAGTAATCAGAGGGGAAAGAGCACGATAGAAGCAGATGGCTACGATCACCGCAAACGCTTCTGCTAAGAGATGGCTTCCTCTCGAAGCAAACCCAGACGTCATGAACCAGGTAATGCTATCATTTCTTTCATCCCTTACCACACTCTCTTCTTCCACTGTAAGTTTTATTTCAAGACCACCCGGGGAATATTATTGGAGAACAAAAAACTTCAGCTCAACCTCCTTTGTTTTTGCGAAATATGAGTTTTCTCTTATGTTTTTCTTTCTTTGTGAATTTTTTTTCGCCTGCTAGTAAATTCAGAGATTGATGTGCGATGATTTTTTTTTGGGAATTTTGAGCATTCGTGAACTGTGAATCTGTGATCATTCGAGTTTCGACTATGGCTCGCCGCCCCATAGCTTATAAAAGCCTTTAGCGGGTTTTGTGACTGTTTCAACTTAAAAGCGTGATGTAAACTCTAGAAAGACAGATGTTTAAGTAAGAAAATTGAGCTTAACTATTATCTCAACATAGGTTCACGTGCGAGGTCTATAAGAAAATCCCAATATAGAACTGACCCTGTGGAGCATTCAAAGAGCCCGCTTATATGCAAAAGCTGAAGAATATTACTTGAATCGCTGAGGAAGACATGGCTGGTAAATTGAAAACATAATCTAATAAGAAGTTTGAAGTGTTATATCTTATAAATTTCTGGACTTAACATTTATTTGATTTTTGAAAAGCTTGAGTTTACGCTCTCCTGTAAACAACTTACAATAGTTTGCTATAGGTTCAAAGTTCAAACCTTGTCCCTTTATTTTACCCAAGAAAAATAAAGGAAGATAGTTTAATTATACTTTTAATTTCAATAATTTGCAGTTTCTTTGGGGTCTAGGCCTTGAAGAGAATGAGGCAGAGTGCTATGATGTGTATGGATTAGATGAAGAACTACTGGAAATGGTTCCAAAACCCGTACTTGCAGTGCTGTTTCTTTATCCCATAACCGCAAAGGTTAGATTTATACAAATCATTTTTTTTAGTAAAAAAGAAATATATTTTTTTACTTTAGTTAGTTGCTGCACGGTGTGCTTCAATGTGATTTACTATGCCTGATGATTCAATGTTAATTTCATCTCTTATCAGTCTGAAGAAGAGAGGTTACAGCAGGAAAATGAAAAAAGGGTAAGTTAACATGAGTACATACATTCAGTGATGTTACATCAGTCTTTAGATCTATCAAGTATGTTCAGTACTGTTATCTATAAAAATAGATGAAGAATTTGTATTTTGGTTGGCATGTATCGTATTATTGGTTTTGTTTTCATTTGACCTATTAGCTTTAGCTGAAGTGTTATTGTCTTGTTCTGGGGTAGGAACATAGCAATAGGGTGTATTTTATGAAGCAAACTGTGGGAAATGCCTGTGGTACAATAGGACTTCTTCATGCTCTTGGGAACATAACTTCTGAAGTCAAGCTTAGTAAGTTTAAAACAATCTGACTTTCCCAATTACTGTTTTTAGTGCGGAAACTATTATTTCTCATTGGTTTTACCTTTGTCAGGTGAGGGATCATTCTTTGATAGGTTCTTTAAAACTACAGCAAGCATGGATCCATTACAGGTTCTCTTTCCCACCTCCCTTTTTTTATCCTCACGCAGCCACTTATATCGGCTTTGATACAGATGATTTGGTAATTATATGCACATTCAGCATTTTCTGACTTTTATGTTAAGCAGCGGGCATCATTTCTTGAGAATGACAGAGAAATGGAAGTTGCTCATTCAGTAGCAGCCACTGCTGGTGATACAGAGGTAATTTATTGACAGAAGCAACATTTAACAGGGAACAATGTGATATGAGTGTGTAGTGGTCAAAGATCCGTACATGATGCCCTCAAATGATCATATACATGACTGCATCTGTATTATTGTTGCTTCAATTGCTACTTGTTATATTAATCTTTGAATGCGGTGAAGGTGAAGTATTTCAATATCAATGTCTTGAAACAATGCAATGTACATTGGACCTTTCTTTTATAATAATGAATCTTGAAAGTTTGGATTTGGCATTTTATTGTGGTGATTTGTATACCGATTATTCTTAACAAACAAGTTGAAAATTGAAATAGTATAGAACACATTGGATGGTTTGCCCTAGGAAAAGTACTTCTAGTTTTCATCCTGCTAAGTAAGAAGGATTCCCAAATGAATTTCAAAATGCAGCAGTAGCCAAAGTCTGACAACATAGTTTAATTAGTTTTAATTAGAAGCAATTTCTCTCAAAATATATAGATAATGGATGACTGTAGGTGATATTTCTAATTGCAGAACTACTAGTTTTACTTTTAATAAAGCTAATTTTGATGCTGGGACTGGGTTTGACGTGCTCTAACTTTGAGGGCTGGGGGTATTTGGTGATAAAGTGCTTGTGATTCTAAATATTTTTTGTTTATGCTTGCTGTTTTACCCGCAGGAATAACAAATAGCTCCCCCCCCCCCCCCCAAAAAAAAAAAAA
>QANZ01009659.1:0-16332 GCA_003254925.1 Chamaecrista fasciculata
TTTAATCCCAAAAGTTTATGATCTTTATCAAAGTAGTCCTTAGATACTCAAAAGACAAATGAGCATCTATGATTTATCAAAAAAATCCCCCATATTCAACTAGCAGAAGCTGAAATTTTCATTCAAGTACACTACAAACAAATCAAAATCCCCAAATTTTTCCAAAATCAAGCCCCACAAATTTCTTCAGACCCCTCAAATTTCATTCTAACTACACTACAACAAATCAAAACCCCCAAATTTCATTCAACTACATTTGATTTTAACACACACGCCTCAATCGCAGCGAGCAAGCAAGCTAGTTGTCGAAGCCGATCCAAAACCACCGTTCTTCTTCTTCTCCTTCTTCATTCTGAATCAATCACTGTAATAATCAGCAAATCCCAAATCTACCATTACAATGTCAAAAACCCTCGACTAGATTTTAGCACAAGCCCCTCAATAACAACCGATCCAAAACCACGCTTCATGCCTCTGCGAGCGCCTCGCCGTACTCGATCCCAACTCCTCCTCTGCTCCTTCTTCTTCTTCTTCTTCTCGCAAACCCCCCACTTCCTCCACCGTCGCCGCCGCACTTAGAGCCATTTTCTACGAGCGATTCAGAAGGCTAGATTTGCGAAGAAGATGAGCCAATCGGAGCTAGCGAAACAAATCAACGAGCGGCCGCAAGTGGTGCAGGAGTACGAGAACGGAAAGGCGGTGCCGAATCAGGCTGTGTTGGCGGAAATGGAGAGAGTTTTAGGCGTGAAACTGGTTGAATTTCTTAGTTTTGAATTTTGATTCCTTAGGGTCTAAAGAAATTGGTTGTTGATGATGTTGATTTTGTTGTTGAGAGGATTTTTGATTTGTGGGGGCTTATTTTTGAAAAATTTGGGGGTTTTGATTTGTTTTGTAGTGTACTTGAATGAAAATTGTAGTTGAATATAGGGATTTTTTGATAAATCAAGCTCATTTGTCTTTTGAGGTTCTAAGGACTATTTTGATAAAGATCATAAATTTTGGGATTAAAGTGTAATTAAATCAGGACCTATTTAAAAGAAATCTTATGAAAAGGAGAAAAATCTATAATATTAGAATTCTAAAAGACCCTTTTATAATTAATTCTTTATGTTTTGATCCNACAGTATAGTTTTCTATGTGGAGGTTCGAAACCCTATCCTTTCTTTCCAGACTTGTTGGCGGGTCATGTTGGGTTTGGTTTAATATAAGTTGGTTTGGACTCAAATATTTTAAGAGTGGTTGATTTGGGTTGAATTTTGGGGAAAAAATATTATGGTCCAAACCAAACAGCAATAGATTGAGTTGGGTAGGCTAGCCCATTCCAATTTGTAAACAAATTTTTTTTTGTTCAAAAAGCAACTCTACAATTTCTTTTTCAAATTCTTTTATATTGAATTTTGATGAAAAAAATTCTTCTTATTATCATGATTTATAAATCAATAATATAATCAAAAATCTTATATACTCATCTAAAAAAACTAAAGTTGCCGTGTTTAACTAGATTAATTAAAGGTAAAGTCATTAACATAATTTTAAGGCTAAAGAGGAAGGGAAACTCAAAATTTATATTTATTATACATTTATATTAACTATTATTTATTTATGTATATATTAAATTTTTAAAAAAAATGTCGGGCTTGCGTTTGGGTTAGGTTTCCCGCAGCTCAACTCAAACTATTGTAGAATAAGAATATTCAAACCAAACCAATTTATTAGTCCAAATCAAACTTATATTGGATTGATTTTAACGAGTTGACTCAAATCGTTGAACACCCCTGCTCAGTATCTCTGAGTAGTTATATTTGACGGATCTGTAAAAATTATTTAAAGCTTCTTTCATATATTTAAGCACCTAAAGTTACAGCTTCTCCATCACAATCATCCTTTTTCCTTTACATTACACGCATGAATTGAATCGCATAACATCATAAATGGAGGGGAATGAATCAATGTTTTATAATACAGAAGTCAAAATTGGTGGAATGTGTGAATTGGTGCCTCTTTATAAAATTCAAAGTTTCATCAAATGGAGGGGGATGACAATTCTAAGAGAGAGAACCGACAGGAGAAAGAGAGAGAGTGAATCAGTAAGTAGGAAGAAGGAAAATTCAGTTTTTGAATAAAGGTAAGTGGGGTTTTAATTCTTTCAATTTGATCCCTCATCTTTCTTTTCTTTCTTTTTATCTCNATGACAATTCTGAGAGAACCGACAGGAGAAAGAGAGAGAGTGAATCAGTAAGTAGGAAGAAGGAAAATTCAGTTTTTGAAGAAAGGTAAGTGGGGTTTTAATTCTTTCAATTTGATCCCTCATCTTTCTTTTCTTTCTTTTTATCTCTTTGATTAATGCCTTTTTGAAGATTAATTTCATTTTTCAAGAAATTCGGATCAATCTTCATGAAGAATGATAGAGAAATTGTGAAAGAGTGAGACCCTTGAATATTATTTTCTTTGCAATTAAATCCCTATTTGCATTCATATGGACTAGATTGCAAACCTTTTGTAGATTTGAGACTGTTTTATAATTTTTGCACAGACCGGGGTCAAAGTGCAGGGTGCCCCATTTACTTTCGCAGAGATCATTTTGGTCCCTTAAATTGAAAGTTAAAAGGACTAAGATGAGTAGGTTCAAACCTTTTAGGGGGTATTTTTCAGTTTCATCCTTTTTTTCTTTTCTTCTTTTCTGTGGTTTTCTCCCTCTTTCTCTTATTTTTATTTTTGGCCAAAGTCCTATTTTGGTCCCCCAGTTATGTTCAATGTTCCAAATTGGTCCCCCAGTTATTTTTCGTTCTATATTGGTCCCCCAGTTATGCAAAACTTGGCAAAGTTGTTCCCTCTAAAACAGTTTCCATCCATTTCTCCGTTAAAAAAACAAAAGACAAAATTGATTTTGAACTCCTAAAAGTTTAAACTTTTTGCATCAAAGACCTTTTTCTCTATAATACAGGTCCAGAGTAATGTAGAGTTACGGTGGAGCCTTTAGTCAATGTTATTTTAGCCAAAACAATTATTATTACTTAGTACAAGTGAAAAGTAAAAAAGAAAGTTTAGAATAGTAGTGGGAGAACTTCTCAAATTTAGGTTGCCAACAAAGGTTGACCTATTTGGTAAAGAGTCAACTCATAACCCACAAGGTCGTGAGTTCGAATCCCGTTGCCGATGTGAGGGCCTTGTTGGTAGGCGATCTGTAAGTACCCTTGTAAGTGCTCAGGTCTTGGTGAGTCTCCAGAGCCCAACTCACCTAAACTTTTTGTTACCCAAAAAAAGTCTAGGCTAGGGCTACACTAAAGCTAAACAAACAATAATGTAGAGTTATTTTAGTTTTTAATATTTTGTATTTATTTATTTTAGGTACTTCCTGGTTACAGTGTAACTATTTCTTTGTATTTGCCTTAGTTTTATTTTGTTGGGTTAGTTAGGGTAGTTAGGGCTTGTTTTAGTTTGGGTTTGAACCTTACTCATGTGTATATAAGTCATTCTCCCTTTACATGATTGATAGATGAAAGTTTAATTCATTTTGGGCTCATTTTGTAAGTAAAGATGCTCTCTCTCTCATGAGATTTATGGACCTAATGTGTATTGACTACATGAAATTTTTAGTCTAAAATAATGTAGCTAGAATTTTAGGGATTGAGATATCATCTCATGTATCTTAAAAAAACTAGGCAAAAGATCATTTTGTGCCCCTAAGTTTGCGGCGATTTTCCGTTATGCCTCTAACGTTTCATTTGTGTCAGTTGTGCCCCCAATGTGAAACGTTAGTTTCAATTATACCCCCAATTTTGACTCAATGCTGATGTGTCAATTTTTTTTACTTGTGTGTCAATTTTTTGTTCTGAATTGAATATGTGGCAAGGTGACTGGATAAATAAAACATCCCTGATTTATTTTTTATCCACCATGACATTTCCTACGTGGTATAAGGCTTGCGAAGATGAAGATGTCAAAAAAAATTTTAGGGTAGTAATTTTTTGGTTTAGAGAATGTAAATCCACGTAGGAAATGCCATGGTGGATAAAAAATAAATCAGGGATGTTTTATTTATCCAGTCATCTTGCCACATATTCAATTCAGAACAAAAAATTGATACACAAGTAAAATTGGGGGCATAATTGAAACTAACGTTTCACATTGGGGGCACAACTAACACGAATGAAACGTTAGGGGCATAATTGAAAATCACTGCAAACGTTAGGGGCACGAAAGGGTCTTTTGCCAAAAAACTAACATGTTTGTTTAGTTACTTTATATATATAATTAATCACATTATTAGAGATTATGGGTAAACATTTCATGCGCGCGTGGGAACACATAGACACACATATATATGGCATATATAAATAACGTAAAAATTACTAAAAAAAAATGATTACAGATAATTCATTATAAATGTAATATTCAAGAAAGCTACAAAATATGAAAATGAAATAACAAAACAAAACTAAAATTAGTAAGACCAGGACATATAGTTCTAACAATATTATAATTGACAAACAATATGGACCTAGCAACTCTATTATGAAAATTTGATCTCTTATTACTTTATATTATTATCGTCGAAGGGGAGGTCATCTAAATGTGGGAGATGGCTTAAGAGATCAAAATCATCAGAATATATGTTCTTCAAGAATATGTTGTCATCCTCTACCCATTGCATTGATAAATCGTTGTGTTCATAATAGATTTGACCTCCATATCTCTCTTTTACAACATCATTCAACCCTTTTTGGACACTTTGAAACTCGGATTGTTTCATTAACCCTTTGCCTTCCTTTTCTCCTCTTTCTTGCATCACTTCTTGATGAACTTCAGCTTCACCAACATTATTAATTAGATCCTTTATTTTCTTTTTCTTCCACCACTTTTGCCACCTCTACATGATCAAGCTCTCGAGGATGATCATTCATCATATCTATGAAGAATTCTAAATTTTCAGTTACATTATCCACCGCCATCATCCTCTCATTATCACAACTACCATGCATTGTCATTTCTGGAAAGTATTCTGTCAAATGAAATGTGTCATTGAAATTATTATATCCTTCCTTTTCTTTTTCTTCCACTACTTTCGCCATCTCCACATGATCAAGCTCTCGAGGATGATCATTCATCATATCCATGAAGAATTCTACATTTTCAATTGCATTATCCACCACCACCACCCTCTCATTATCACAACTACCCTGCATTGTCATTTCTGGAAAGTATTCCATCATATCAAATGTGTCATTGAAATTATAATATCCTTCATTTTCTTTTTCTTCCACCACTTTCGCTACCTCCACATGATCAATCCCTTGAGGATTCTCTACCTTCTTCCTAGTTTCGTCAAGAGGACATTCTATAAGTGTCTTGCTTCCAACCTACAAATACAACAAGAAAAAAAATGATTGGTAATGATAATAATCAACATTTGTATATATTAATTAAACTTTAAGCGCAAAATAAAATATGTGTGTTGAAAAAATAATTCTATATTAAATTAAATATGCTACTACCTTATTTTTCTTGGGGCTTTGCTTGGAGAATCGCCGATGAGACTCATACATGATAAAACTCACGGCCTCAGGGATTGATCGAAAAGTTTGCCTTGAGCTTAAGTGACAATAAAACTGAAAAAAATTTCACAATAAAATTTGATTATCATCATCACTAGATATCATTCAATATTTTTTGGAAACACATTACATATGTTTTGGTGTATTAATATTACCATGTCGATCATCTTTGTTTCTCTTTTCCATTGTTGTATTCGCCATTTTCCTAGTCTTTTTTTAACCCTGTTTATGTCATCAACACTTGCACTTGACACATCAAAGTTCCCTGGAAGACTAAAGATCACAACTTTTTCAGCTACGACTTCATTTTTCACCTTTCTTCCTTTCTTTTGATGATCCTGTTTGAACACACACATACATATATAAATACATCCAGTACAATTAACTATTGTCATCATAACAATGTTAAATTAATCCCAAGAAATCCAAATGAAAGTTCAAAACCTAAATGACCCAAATCTATTAGCTTTCATCAATTATAATAATTTGTATTTTTCTTTAACCTAAAGCTTCAGCCGATTAAAAAAATGAGGGAATGTAATAAAAATTTCTGCAAAAAAAGTATCAACTATGATGAAATTGAACTTGGATAAAATGAACCTACTAGCACTAAAGTATCAACATCTTCATGTCTTTGAATTGATGATAAGGCTTTTTAAAAACTCATTTCATCATTTCCTTCATAAGCTTTTCTTTTCTTGTCTACTTTGCACGATGTCTTAAATTCTTTCACTGATTTATGTATTGTGGTCATACGACAATAAAATTATACATACATCAATCTAATTGTTAAGATAACATCGATTAAAAATATTGATATATTATTTGGCTAGAGGAATTTCATACTTACTTTCAACATCTCGTTAAGAGATTTCGCTAACTGCTCATTATGTATTGCTTCTTGGGAAGGATTAGATTGTTCCATCGTACTAATCTTTTTATTTTCCGCCTCTGATAGAAAACTTGTTAACGCATATTCTTTGATTTGTTTAGAGAATAATGTAGATGCATAATGGAAAAATGGGAAAGTGAAGGGTTTTGTGCACAAGTGGGTGCGTGTATATATATTAATTATTAAAGGTAAATAATTAATCACACGATAATTTTGTATTCTTTTTTCAATTTTTTTTATTTAATTTAAAGAAAAGGAAGTTACAACCAAACAAATACAAAGAGAACATGTACTAAAGAGAACAAAGAGAATAAAACAATAGAAATAAAGCAACCTAATAAAGTGACAACATGCAGAAGCCGCCAGACGTAGGAAATTGCCAAGAGTGAGCGATATCATCCCAATCCAGCTCCTCCACTTTTAGATTGTGGCAATGAACTCTATATTGTCTAATCAACTCATGAATATCCATGACTATGGGACTGACTTGCCATGCCGGGTTCATTGCAACGCAGCTACAAAAGAGAGAAGGCAGGAAAAGAAAGAGATGACCCCCCAAACAATCCTTCCAATGAAGAAGAACATTCCTAAGGAAGTCAAGTAGGTCTTCAGGATTCACCTTAGTTTTCTTCAAAGCTCTACCATCCATGCCTTTATGATGACATGAGAATAAGGTTCTCCAAGTGGTTCCCCTACCCATAATCGCAATGCACCAAACCAGGCCATTTCTTTTGATCAGATTTAGAGCTACCCAGTTAGTATTAGTTGTAGTACACTCAATGAAGGAGGTCTGGGTTGACACGTGGCGGGGAGAAGGTAGCACAACAACATTATCTTGCATCAAAAGCCCGGAGAGATAAGCAACCTGATCATTGATAACAAGAATGACCCCCAGCACATTGGGTCTAAAACCAGACCAAAGAACCTGATTCCGATGATTCCAAATATGGTACAAGGTAACTAAAACATAGATCCAAGGTTCCAAAAAATCATCCCCTGGTTCTTCCATTTGTTAACCTAGAAAGTTAGCCAACAGTTTAGGTTGATGAAACGATTTCTACGAGGGACCAAAGCTGGTTTAATTGCAAACCAGATAGCCTTGGCAAAAGAGCAATGGACGAAAAGGTGATCTCTATACTCCGCCTCGGATTCACAGTTGCAAAGACTACATCTAGAATCAACCATAATATGATGTCTTCTGAGGGTATCCGCAATAGGAATAACATCATGGAGAATTTTCCAGCCGAACAAGAGATACTTGTGTGGCACTTTAAGCTTCCAGAAGTCATCCCACGGGAAATTAAGGAATCTTGCACGCATAACATCGCTATCGTTGTGGTTAGAGCACAAAACTTTGTAGCCATATCTGGAGGAATAGCGGCCATTGGGGGCCGCAGTCAAAACAAGTCTGTCATCAAGGCCCATCCGAGATATGGGAGATTTGATGATATTCGTTATTCTAGCAGCATCACAGAAAGTCCTTAAATTGTCTAGATTCTAAGCTTTGGTCTGACTGCTAATTAGTGAATCGACAAAAACAGGTTGGTCCAATGTATTGATGTGTTCAATCCAAAAACAGCTTGAGATGTTAATGCTCTTACCGTTACCCACCTGCCATCATAAGTGATCAGTAACAAGTGGGAGATTCTATTCAATTCTTTTCCAGACAAACGAGGAGCAAGTTGTGTGTCTAAGAGTCCAATCCTTTTGATCCCCAAAGTATTTATGACTAGCCCACTTGCTTGCCAAAGCCCCTGGCTCCGAAATAAACCTCCAAGGAGATTTAGCTAAGAAAGCCTTATTTGTGGCATGGATATCACGCAAACCAATGCCTCCAAACTTCTTTGGGAACTTGAGAATTCTAGCCTGTAGGAGATGAGGAGCGCACTTAGCCTCCGGTCTCTCACCCCAGAAGAAATTGTTTACCAAGCTTTCAAGTTTATTATGCTTAGACTTTGTAAATTGTAAGGAGGCCATAAGGTAGGTGAGATCAGAGCTCAAATATAATTTGATGAGCGTCAGGCACCCCGCTTGAGAGAGGAGTTTTCCCTTCCATCCTGCTAGCTTTGAATGCCATTTATCACTGAGAATTTGGAAATTAGCCTTCCTATCCTTGTGGTCGTCAATGAAAACGCCCAAATATTTACCCAGCTTGTTCCGCCATCCCAAGTTAAACATGGAAGCCATTTTTGATCTAAGATTCGGCGGGGTATTTTGGCTAAAAACCAAGAAGGATTTGTCTTTATTAATTTCTAAGCTGGCTTCAAGGCAAAACGCATTGAGGAGATTCGACATAAAGGAATAGGAGTCATGGTCAGATTTGAAGAAGAGAACCAGGTCATAAGCGAACATCACATTAGAAACCATAGAGCCAGAGCGATTGAATTGAATTCCTTGTATGTGCCCTGAGTCTTCCGCTCGGTGGATGAGATTAGAAAGCACATTCATACAAATGATGAAGAGATACGGAGATAACGGATCACCTTGCCTGAGACCCCTCTGTGGGAAAAAGGAATTTTCTTTTTGGCCATTGAAGAGTAAGGTGTAATGAACTGTGGAGATACATTGCATGATGACCTTCACTAGGTGATCAAGGAGATTCATTTGACGAAGGACAGCTTCAAGGAAATTCCAATTAACTCTATCATAGGCTTTGAAAAAATCGATCTTGATTGCACACCAAAAGTTAGTCCTGCTCTTGCACTTGTGGGTAAAATCCATCATTTCTGCTGTGAGAAAGATACTATCTTAAATGAGCCGGCCTTTAATGAAAGCATTTTGATTTGGAGAGATGAGATCCCTAATGCTATCTTGAAGTCGTAGGACAATGATCTTGGTGATTGCTTTGTAGACCATGTTGCAAAGACTAATGGGCCTAAATTCCTTGAAGGTTGAAGGACAAGTGGTCTTGGGAATAAGAGTAATGAGAGTCTGATTGAGCTCTTTGAGAATAAAACCTGAAGAGAAAAATCGCTTTATCATATCTGAAACATCACCCCCTACTAAATTCCAAAAATGTTGTTAGAAACCTGCAGGGATCCCATCCGGACCTGGGGATTTGTAAGGACTCATCTGAAAAAATGCATTTTTTATTTCACCCGGCTAGATCGGTCTAGAGATGCTCTCCAAATGGGTATTATCAAAGACAGGGATAGGGAGACGTTGGAGCCAGGAGAAATTGTTGGACTTATTCTGCTCTCCATCAAGCTTGAAAATAGATAAAAAGAACTCTCCCGCTGCAGTTTCAAGGTCACTATAAATGTCAATCCAGATTTCGTTAGGGTCTTTGAGTCTAGTTACCGTATTCTTTGCCTTCCTCTACTTGACTAGAGTATGGAAGTAGGTTGTATTGCAATCCCTATTTAAAAGCCACATCTGTTTAGAGTGTTGGGCCCACATTATTTCCTCTTTATTCAGCCACTCATTAAGTTCCATTCTGATCAAGTGTTCTTGTGTCACTAGAGCATGAATATCCTCATTGCTATGAACAGTGGCGAGTCCCTGCTGAACTAGATGGAGTTTTGTTGTGAGTTCCTTGATTTTTGTTGGGACATGTCCGAACTCATTCTTGTTCCATTGGATTAGATGTGTCTTGTTTGTTTGATTTTTTGCACAAGGATGTATGCAAGAGAACCAACAAAGCATTCATTCCAAGCCTTTTCAACAACATTTCTAAAAGCATTGTTAACTAGCCACATGGCTTCAAATTTAAAAGGGCGACATTTCCTAGGAATATTGTTACAAGTTGAGATACATAACGGGGTATGGTCAGACGTAACCATAGGAAGACAAAAGACGGACGTCGCCGGGAAGAAAGAGAACCACATGTGATTGACGAGGACTCTATCCAAGCGTTCCCACACTGCTTCATCACCCATTCTTCTATTTGACCACGAAAACCAGTTGCCATTTGGGATAACATCAATGAGAGCACAACTTGCAATAACCTGTTTGAATTTTTCAGCACCACGAAGCGTTGGGCAGGAGCTGACTTTGTCTTCTGCGAATAAAATTTGATTAAAGTCCCCAACTATAACCCATGGTGATGAAATAGTTGGTGCATGATGTAGTAAAAAGTCCCAAAGTTGATCACGAAGATGCAGTTTCGGCGGCCCAAAGACAAAAGTGGCAAAAAAGACCCCAGAGTGAGCATCATGAACAAGCCCATGAATCCAATGGGGAGAGAAGTCAAGTACATCAAAAGATACAACATCCGTCCACATGAGGAAGAGACCTCCCTTTCTTCCTTCCACATCCACCCCAAAAAACTTAGTAAACTTAGAAAACCTAAACATAAAACTGGCTTGGTTTACCCTACACAAGGTCTCAGACAGAAACACCATATCAGGTTGATGCTCGGAGATAAGGCGTCGAACCTGATTTCTTGCCGGAGCCGACCCTAAGCCCCGACAATTCTAGCATATAGACTTCATGGTGTCGATGGTGGCTGGTTCGGGACAGCCACCCCACTCTCATTGATGATGACATATGAGTTAGCCTGAACAATAACAAGCAGTGTTGCATCCGGCAAAGATAGCATTTTTTTCCATATCTTCGCACGGTTACGCATCGGAAGCGCTTTGGAAAGGAGCTTCGCAGCCTGTGTTGTCGACATAATGACCGGAACAGTTGGAGGTGGGTTTATCATTTCAGGAGCAGCCACCTCCATCAGAACAGAAGTCAAGTTTTGATCAGAGATTTGATCTGAGCACTGTGGAGATTCCCACGTGAAATCAGTGTGCATGGCTTCGACGTGAGAGAGTTTCTGTTTCTTGGCTTGGCTTAGGTCTTTCAATAATTTCCGTTTTCTTTTTGCCTGAAGCGCATTTTGATAAGAAGACGAGATTACCATGAAGTAGATGAATGGGGTAAAAGGAAGAGGACATCGCAGAGAGTGAGTCGCAAATGCATGTGTCCAAATTGAAGGAGAGAACACATCACGTGCAGGGAGAAAGAGGCCTGTGACCAAAACTGCATTTTGGGAAGCCCACAGGTTCTCCGTCCAATGAGTTTTGTTGGACCTTAGGAAACTGAGATCCATTATATTAACTTGCAAAGGTCTATCATTCACATTATAAATGAGCACCCCCAGTTGGGCCCATATATAGTGCTCCAGAAGACAGAACAAATGATCCTCAATGTCAAGGTGATTTTCGAAAATAGAAGCCTAACACGCCAAGATGCTATCACAGGTAAGCATGGTTTTGGGCCACAAGTCGACCCATTGTTGTACATTCTCCAGATCTTGAAAAAGAAAGAGGTCCATGATATCTTTAGAGCAGAACACTGTGCCAAAAAGAGAGTTGTCTCCAAAAGTAGCAGGCTGTCTCTTGTTAATGAAGCTCTTAAATGCCAACTCCAGGTCGGATGTCTCAGATGGTGCATTAAGAATAGAAGTTTCTGCTATTTGGTTCAAGTGGTGTTCTGTCAGTGGAATATTCACATCCTACGGCCACAGAGCTTCATCATAGGAATAATCATAAAGTGGGATGGTACTCACATCTTCAAGATTAATGCCACTGAGGCTTTCTGACTCCTCCATAAGAGAATCTTCAGCTTCATTAATAATAAGGTCCCAAAAATCATCATTTGCCCCATCTAATTGTGACAGATGGGCATTTAATGAGATCAAAGTCGGTGGATGAGCATTTACACCATTCTCTTCATGACTAGGCTGGGTGAACCGGATCCAGGATGTGCTGCTCCTCGTCAGTCATCTGTATGGTATTATCATTTTGATCTATTTCCATATATGTGTCAGCCAACTCATCTAAGTTGCCTTCATCGTCACTGACTTTAGAATCTGTCGAGGAAATGTCAGCATCAATAATATTGGAACGTTGATGCCTGCGCTCAGTGTCTCTGTTAGCATAAATCCACCCCGCATAATTGAATTCCTAAATAGTTTGGACGATCTTCTGAAGTGAGCTTCTTCTGATTTTCTTGGCGAATAGAAAAACTGAGGTGCTTCCGGTGCAACTGCATAGTCAACTTGAAGAGTATGCATGAGTTTGAGCCTTTGCTCATCTAGGTGTTGGAGAGTGTGCCCTAGGGCCAATCATTTTATAAATATGTTTTGAACATATTAATTAATTTATGGAGATAAATTAATGGTTATCATATTATTAGCGTGTTTACTATGATAACAATCCTTGAATAATTATATGATAATTAATCTAAAACTTGTTCTGGTCGATCATTCACGTGGGANTTTCCCAACAAGAAGTAGGTTGTATTGCAATCCCTATTTAAAAGCCACATCTGTTTAGAGTGTTGGGCCCACATTATTTCCTCTTTATTCAGCCACTCATTAAGTTCCATTCTGATCAAGTGTTCTTGTGTCACTAGAGCATGAATATCCTCATTGCTATGAACAGTGGCGAGTCCCTGCTGAACTAGATGGAGTTTTGTTGTGAGTTCCTTGATTTTTGTTGGGACATGTCCGAACTCATTCTTGTTCCATTGGATTAGATGTGTCTTGTTTGTTTGATTTTTTGCACAAGGATGTATGCAAGAGAACCAACAAAGCATTCATTCCAAGCCTTTTCAACAACATTTCTAAAAGCATTGTTAACTAGCCACATGGCTTCAAATTTAAAAGGGCGACATTTCCTAGGAATATTGTTACAAGTTGAGATACATAACGGGGTATGGTCAGACGTAACCATAGGAAGACAAAAGACGGACGTCGCCGGGAAGAAAGAGAACCACATGTGATTGACGAGGACTCTATCCAAGCGTTCCCACACTGCTTCATCACCCATTCTTCTATTTGACCACGAAAACCAGTTGCCATTTGGGATAACATCAATGAGAGCACAACTTGCAATAACCTGTTTGAATTTTTCAGCACCACGAAGCGTTGGGCAGGAGCTGACTTTGTCTTCTGCGAATAAAATTTGATTAAAGTCCCCAGCTATAAACCATGGTGATGAAATAGTTGGTGCATGATGTAGTAAAATGTCCCAAAGTTGATCACGAAGATGCAGTTTCGGCGGCCCAAAGACAAAAGTAGCAAAAAAGACCCCAGAGTGAGCATCATGAACAAGCCCATGAATCCAATGGGGAGAGAAGTCAAGTACATCAAAAGATACAACATCCGTCTGTTGGGAAATCACGGTGCGCGCAGCGGAAGCGAAAAATAAAATTAATTAAAAACATGGCGCAAAACAAAAGGTGATTTCCCTACGGATCCGCTAGCAGGATTTAAACCGGTGAAGGAAGAAGTTTTACCTCAATGTTTCAATCGATGTGGTTGAATGATGCGATTCCGAGAAGCCCACTCCAAGTGTTCTTCCTCTGCCGGTAATCCACACGAACAGTTTGCTGACACCAAGGTCCTTCAGCTCTTTTCTTCAAAAGAACTCGGGACTCCAATCTATGGTCCTTGAAATTCAAGAACTATTCTTGAATTACAAGACTAAGGTGGCGCCTAACCAAGAACACCTTCTTGGTCTCACACAAAAACCCTAAGCTTTTGGTGCAAGTCAAACTTTCTCTCTCTCTTGGAGAAAGTCGACTTTCTCTCTCTAGAACTAGGGTTGGTCGAATTTTTCTTTGTCTCACACAAGCAAAAATCGACTTTTCCCTTCTATAGAACTAGCTTGCAAATTCGACTTGGCCTTACCTATTTATAGAGTTTGGGGAGTTGATAATTATAATTAGGGAATCCCTAAATTATAGGATTATCAAATTATAAAATTATGAGATTACAATAATATCACAATTTTAGGACATTAATTCTTAATTAAAATATTACCTTAATATCTTAATTTGAATTCAAATGCAATCTTTGAGAATCAAAATAGAAGATCAAATCTTCCCTTGGACCCACAAAGCCATGCGCCATCCTCCCCTTTAATTTTATGGAATTTAAAAAATCAAAATAACAATCCTAACTCTTATTAGGAAGTTATAACCAACTTATTATCTTCAAACAATATTGAATTAAAATATTACTTTAATATCTTTAATTCAAATTTGAATCTTGAATTCAAATTCATTATTGAATTAAAATATTACCCTGCTACGGGCAACGTTAGACTAGGTCAAAGTTTGACAACTACAACGTCGGAATAGTTAAGACCTCAGGTCTAAGGCATCGTGACAGGTGTACAGGAGAGGCTAGCTAATGACTAAACCCATGCAGGACTCTCCGGGTCAGTCCAGCAATATGTAACTCCTTACATAATTGCACCATGACTCTCGCGCGGCATCTAGTGCATGTATCTCTATACACCGAGGTCATGCTGGTCTTAGTTCAATTCAAGTTCCCACTTGAATGAGCGACCAGGGACAATTTAGATTAATTATCTCATAATTAACCACGGATGGCTATCATAGTAAACATGCTAATAATATGATAACGACATAATTTATCAACTATAAATTAATCAAAACATATGTTTCTACAAACATATACAAAATGATTGGCCCTAAGGCACAATCTCCAACACCGTTCACATGAGGAAGAGACCTCCCTTTCTTCCTTCCACATCCACCCCAAAAAACTTAGTAAACCTAGAAAACCTAAACATAAAACTGGCTTAGTTTACCCTACACAAGGTCTCAAACAGAAACACCATATCAGGTTGATGCTCAGAGATAAGGCATCGAACTTGATTTCTTGCTGGAGCCAACCTTAAGCCCCAACAATTCCAGCATATAGACTTCATGGTGTCAATGGTGGCTGGTTCGGGACAGCCACCCCACTCTCATTGATGATGACATATGAGTTAGCCTGAACAATAACAAGCAGTGTTGCATCCGGCAAAGAAAGCATTTTTTTCCATATCTTCGCACGGTTACGCATCGGAAGCGCTTTGGAAAGGAGCTTCGCAGCCTGTGTTGTTGACATAATGACCGGAACAATTGGAGGTGGGTTTATCATTTCAGGAGCAGCCACCTCCATCAGAACAGAAGTCAAGTTTTATCAGAGAGTGAGTCGCAAATGCATGTGTCCAAATTGAAGGAGAGAACACATCACGTGCATTTTGGGAAGCCCACAGGTTCCTCCGTCCAATGAGTTGTGTTGGACCTTAGGAAACTGAGATCCATTATATTAACTTGCAAAGGTCCATCATTCACATTATAAATGAGCACCCCCAGTTGGGCCCATATATAGTGCTCCAAAAGACAGAACAAATGATCCTCAAAGTCAAGGTGATTTTCGAAAATAGAAGCACAGGTAAGCATGGTTTTGGGCCACAAGTCGACCCATTGTTGTACATTCTCCAGATCTTGAAAAAGAATGAGGTCCATGATATCTTTAGAGCAGAACACTGTGCCAAAAAGAGAGTTGTCTCCAAAAGTAGCAGGTTGTCTCTTGTTAATGAAGCTCTTAAATGCCAACTCCAGGTTGGATGTCTCAGATGGTGCATTAAGAATAGAAGTTTCTACTATTTGGTTCAAGTGGTGTTCTGTCAGTGGAATATTCACATCCTGCGGCCACACAGCTTCATCATAGGAATAATCATAAAGTGGGATGGTACTCACATCTTCAAAATTAATGTCACTGAGGCTTTCTGACTCCTCCATAAGAGAATCTTCAGCTTCATTAATAATAAGGTCCCAAAAATCATCATTTGCCCCATCTAATAATATTGGAACGTTGATGCCTGCGCTCAGTGTCTCTGTTAGCATAAATCCACCCCACATAATTGAATTCCTAAACAGCTTGGACGATCTTCTAAAGTGAGCTTCTTCTGATTTTCTCGGCGGATAGAAAAACTGAGGTGCTTTCGGTGCAACTGCATAGTCAACTTGAAGAGTATGCATGAGTTTGAGCCTTTGCTCATCTAGATCAGTAAGAATACGTTGCGGAGACTTGGTCACCCAAAATATATTCATATATAAATTATTATAACCTCAGGTGTTTATTTTAGA
>QANZ01009661.1:11282-35508 GCA_003254925.1 Chamaecrista fasciculata
GTAATATTTTAATTCAATTTGTTAAGGAAATTAATAAGTTGGTTATAACTTCCTAAGAGTTAGGATTGTTATCTTATTTATTAAATTCCTATAAAACAAATAAGAGGGGGCGAATTCTTGAAGATTCAAATGCAAGATTTGATCTTGCATTTTGAATTTCAAGAATGCATTTTGAATTTTAGGTTAAGATATTAATGTAATATTTTAATTAAGAATTCAAATCCTCTTGATTCATTCCAACCAATGGGAAGTGTGCATTCTAGATTTAGGTTTCAAGATATGATCTTGAAATTTAAATTGAGATTGTCTTTTAATCTTGAATTATAGTATTAATGTAATTTTATAATCAAGATTTTGTGATTCCCTAATTTGAGGAATGGGGACTCTTTAAAAGCACAAAGAAGTCGCATATCCCAAGTGAAGAAAACAAAGGGTGACGAACTAACCCTAAACTTAGCGTTTAAAAGGCGAATTGTGTGTGAGAGTAAGGAGAGGCGCAAAACCTAAAGTGTGGCCAAGAAAGTCGTTCTTGGTTGTGTGGCCAAGAAAGTCGTTCTTGGTAGTGTGCTCATCTCTTGAGTTTTGGTGAGGAATTTTTGAGGAAAAATTCCATACTAGTGCGCCTCCTTAGTTCTTGGATTTTCAAGAAGTGCGCCACCTTGGTTCTTGGATATTCAAGAAGTGTTCTTGAAATTTCAAGATTTGTAGATTGGTTCCCATAATCTCTTGGAGAAGAGATTGGAGGCTAGCACCTGAGTATCCGCCAAACTGTTCGTGTGGATCACCGGCAGAGGAAGGACATGAGTCTGTGGACTTCTTGGAATTGCATTCATTCAAGCATCCGTTTGAGTTAGGTAAACATCTTATCTCACTGGTATAAACACAATTAGTGGATCCTATGGAGGAGATTATAAATTTTTTTAATTTTACCTTTTTTCCGCTGCTTTTGCTCCATAATCTCCAACATTTTATATAGTAGATGGTTTTTATATTTATTGAAAAAGAAGATAATCTATTAGTTGTTAAATTATTAACTTGTTTTATGAAACAATATAAAAAAACAATTAGGCTTTAATGATGATTTGGTAGAATAATTAGATTTTTAATATTGAATAATAAATCAAATAGGGTTTATTTTTCAATAAGAAGTTCTTTAAATTATAACTATAAAGAACGGGTACTTAAAAAATGGTGTCGTACCCGTTCATATATTCTATGCACACTCATGGGTAATCTTAAAATATTAAAAAATATAAATGAAGCAAGTAGAAAAATGATCAGTTAGGTTTTTTTTTTGTAGGAAAAAGAAATTCATTCAAAGGTAAATTATAAGTAAGAAAAACAAGGGAAGTGATAAAGAAGAAAGAGAAAGAGCTATGTCATTTCAAATTTTTATTTATTATAAAAAAAAATTATACTATAGATATTTATTTTATAGTAAGAATGAAATTATATAATTTTACAATAATATTGCCATGCTCATAAATAAAAACTATACTATATATTACTATTGATAAACTGGAAAATGGCTAGCACTTACCTAGTTCACCGGAATGGGCTGCAAGAGCCAAGAGTTGAGCAAGAACCTGCAAGAGCTTCACAGGGGGGCCCTGCGAAGTGTACTCCGACGCTCAAGTTAGTAAGAGGGTGATGAGAGAGTAAGAGAATTTCAGAGTGTAAGAAGTAGCTAACCTTGAACTGGTGAGATGGGCTCTATTTATAGAGCAGGGAGGAGAGAGGTGGTCAGCGCGCGGGGCGGACCACGTAACTGGACACGATCTCCACCAGCGAAGATGATGGAGACCGAGATTTGCGGAGCAAGGCAATCGTGGGTGATTGCGTGTCGCATTGCTAGGCGGGCGCCTAGAACCTGGAGATCGTGGGCGTGGGTTAGCCCGTGGCCTACGATCTCCCGTAGCGTAGATTGCGGAGCGGGATAATCGTGGATGGCCATGTGCCATTTGGGGGACGGGCGCGAAGACCCAGGATGGATCACGGCCGCCCCTGAAAGTGCAAAGGGCGCCATGCAAGGTGTGGAGGGGAGAAGAGGCCCGGCGCGAGGGCCGTTTAGGCGTACGCCCAAATAGTGATGTATCACAAGTCCCTCCTTAAAGAAGTCGTCGAGCGCACTTGTTGTATTGTTCCTTAAGGCGCGCGGGATGGCAGGTTTGGAGAACGTGCGAGGGGACCCGTGCTTGGGCAGTGTAAAAGCGTATGCTGGCGAACGCCCAAAATGTGCAGGAGTACTTGTCCCCCGCGCAGAGGAAATAGCAGGAACGGCGGCCTTCCATGGGAAAATGGAAAGTCAGTGGAGCAGGCGGGCGGCCAATGGGTAGGTAGGGTTGTCTTGTCGGGGACACGTGTCGCCACCCGGGAGGCGGAAATTTGAAAAACAAAAAACGCCTCGTATGCCGCGCTTGCAAGGGTATAAAAGGGCAAAGGCAGCGTCTCTCTCACATTTGTTCCCTGAGTTCGAGATTTTAGGAGAGAGAAAAGAGAAATCCAACGATTCAAGTCGCTGGAGTCGAGCAACCGTTGCCGGAGTTGAAACGCCGTGACCGTGAGAGAGAATCGGTTCGAGTGAGGAGTTTTCTGGTAAGTATCCTCTGTCTTTTTGCGTTGTTCCTCCTGGGTTAGGGTTTCGTGTGTTTGGTCTTGCAAGGTGCTGGGTTTGTGGTGAGGCTGTTTGCGAGTGATTGTTGGGGTGTGAGAGATGTTTATGAAAACAGCGAAAAATGGAAAGGGGTTCTATCGAGTTGTGGCTGGGTTCGTGTTGCAAAGGGATGTATCTGACGAAACGGGAGTGGGTGGGGTTGTCTGGGTTTTGTGGGTGTTCGTCAATGTGTATGAGGAGTCCGAGTCGTTTGGTTTTTCTGGGTTTTTCTGGGTTATCTGGGTGGTTGTTCATCGTGTTCGTACTCTCCGATGAAGGAATGTTTGGGGTTTTCTGGGTTTGTGGGGCGGGCGTCTTTTGTGAGTGAGCCGGGCGACAATAGTACGGTCATGATGACACGTGTGTCCTTGTTTGTAGGGTTCCAAGAGTACGAGTTAAGGATTAAGGCGAGCGCCTCAGATTATTCAACTATCATCCAAGTTTCAGGTACCTCCTAATCCTTTGTGTTCTTGAATTTCTGGCGAGCATTAGAGACCATGGTGGTCATTAGGGAGTTAGAAGATGGTGAGGAACTGAGTAGAGTTAGTAGTTTGACTACACAGGGCGGTAGCTTTGTAGATTTGGAGGAGGTTCGTCAGTCGTTGGACGAAACGGTCCGGCGGGCGGCCAGGTTATTAGCGAGGAGGGTAAGCGAAAGGGCGCGCGCGCAGAGTGTCTACAGAGGGAGTATGGATTTGGTGGCCTTAGATCCATCAAACGTGGAACGCGATCCATCAAACGTGTCGGAGGAGCAAGTGCTGGAGCTCTCCGACCGTTCAGAGGAAGAGCCAGCAATGCTGAGGGAAGAACCAACGGGTCCCTTGAGCGGATCGGCGGCCGAGGGGGAGCGCCTAATCATGGCGCGTGATGAGGTGGCGTGGGACGCCGCGGAGGGGTTTGGGAACCCCGAAGTCAGGGCGACCAAGGGGCCGCCAGCAGAGCCTTCCAAATTTGATACCGACGAGGATTTGGAGGCGGCCCAAGAGGCGTACTTTGGGCCAGGTTCCGGTCGGGAGGGGAGTGGCATGGCTGTCTGCGTGTGGGACGGCAACAACTCTATGTGGTGGACTCACCGGAGGGGGTTCATCGTGCACGAAATCCTGTTGCGGGAGTGTGATTCCGATATGCCGTTTACGGATTTTGAGATGGAGGTGCTGAATCACCTCAACTGCTGTCCAGCGCAGCTGGCGGCGAACGCCTGGAGGAGTTTGAAGTTTTTGCAGTACGCTGCCTGGACAGTGGGCCGGGAGCTCACTGTTAAGTTATTTTTATATTGGTTTTCTGTGAAGCCCGGGGACAACGGGCGGGTGAACATTCAGAGGAAGGGGGGTGCCCTACTTGGAAAAACTGGAAGGATAGATACTTCCCCCTAGTGCACAACGATGTGGAGCGCCCGTGGTGGGTGAGGGAGGAGGACGATCGCCCGTTGTTTCCAGTGGCGTGGTCAGACGCCATTACGGGGATTAGCCCTATTAAGAGAGGGCATCTGAGCGAAGAGGAGCGGCGGACGGATAGGCTGCTAACTTCGTTTTACAAAAATTATGAACAAACATGTAATATTTTGACTAACATTTGCTTTCCTTTCTCATGTGTGACTTGATTGTTTGGGTTGTGCCTAACGAGTTTGTTACTGGTTTTGCAGCAATGACAGAGGCGCAAAGGAGATCTGACATCCAGGGCGCCGGGAGCTCGGCCGCGGCTGGCCGGGCGGAAAGGATTGGCGAGCCAGGAAGGACGCAGGGCAGGGCCACCGGGGGGATGAGAGCGCCACCAGTTGCGCCAGGCGGGAGGCCAAGGGGTTCGGGCCCTTCGTCTCGTGCTCCTACGGCTTCCGGGGGCGCGGGGCAGGCGTCGGCGAGCCCAGCGAGGAGGAGAGCCGGGCCACCAGTGTTGGCACCTGGTGGGATGAGGCAGGCGGGGGGCCCGTCAGAGCGGGGGAGGAGGCCCGATGGGAGAGGGAAGGGTCCAGCTGAGAGGGAGGAGCCGCCGGCGAAGAGGGCGCGCGTCGTCAGCCCAGCAGATCCTGGGGAGTTTATCCACTGGGATGATGAAGAGTTGGATCGGTTCATCAAGGTGAGCCATCCGGACGGCGACGGGCCGAGCAACCCGCGGATGGAGATGCCGGACGCCCGGAGGGTGAACGAGAATGGGGAGGCTGAGTTCCCCTATCTGCCGTCGCGACCATTCAATGGGAGGTTCTCTGGGATAGCCTCCGTCCAATCCCTCTACTCCAACGGCACCTATGAGTGGCATGACACCATGGTAGCCGATGCCTACAAGCGCCCGCCAGCAGATTATGCAGCAGCGTTTGGTGTGATGGTGTCCGTGGCTAGCCACGCGGCGCAGACGCTGTCGCATAACCTGGCCAAGGAGGTAGCTCGCCTGAGGGAGGAGGCCAGAGCGGCTGGCGGGGCTGAGCAGCTGAAAGCACTGGAAGCTGCCAGGGACAAGGCGCTGGAGGAAGCTCGGGCCGGGCGGGCCCAGTTGAAGAAGCTAGAAGAAGAGAAGAAGAGGGAAAGGGAGAGGAGGAAGAAGGCGGACCAAGAGGCTGCGGAGGCGGTCCGGGAGGCGGGTGCGCAGCGGGGGGAGGCTGCGGCCGCCAAGGCAGAACTGGAGGCATACCAGGCGGGGGAGGCCCAGAGGTTGGAGCGCGCGCGCCGCGACGAACGTCGTCAGTGGTATTGGTACTATATCCAAGCCACATCGCAAGGGTTTGAGAACTGCAGGAAGCAACTGAACTTCTTGAACCCGGGACTTAATGAGGCGGGCATCGATTACACCTTTGAGGTGTTGCCCGATGGTCGAGGCGGGGAGGAAATCCGTATGCGCGCGGATGACGATGAGCCCGGGGAGCCAATGCCTGACTTGCCGGAAGACTGGACCATCCATGCGGTGGAGGTGCAGGAGGGGCGGTCTCCTCTCAGACCGGGGGATGATGGTTATGTGCCCCCGGCGGACGTCCAGAGTACTGCGGGCAATGAGCCAGACGCCGAACAAACGATGATAATCCCGGACAGCGGAGGTGCGGAGGGCAGCGACGAGCATGCTCCGGGAAATGGCGAGCCGGTGATTCTGGACGATTAGGGCGTCCTGGGCCTGTAATTGCTGGGGGGTGTTCCCCATTTTGGATTTGTACTGGGCGTGTGTGCCCCTTCTTTTCTCTTTTTTTTTTTTATGCTGAATTTGTATGGGGCGGGTGTGCCCCTTTGAACAGACGTGGTGGCCATTTTGGCCTTAATTAATGCAGGCCTTAAGGCCAATTATTTTTGCTGTGATAATTATAACTGTTGTTATGTCTTATCTGTCGTATTTGATTTTTGCGCAAGTGTATGTATGTGGATGTGTGTCCGCCCAACTGTGTTGGCGATCGGACTTCTGGGCTCATGGGCGCGCGGGGCGCCAGAAAGAAAGCGTATGGAGGCATCCCTCCTGCCTTCGTGCTCTTCATTGGAGCGAATATTACGTGTAGTAAGTTGTTGTGGGTTAGGCTGTGCCTAAGTAAGAGTAATCGAAACAAACGCGAATGTAAATGAATCGAATAAATTCAAAAGAATGCCATAGTTATATTGATGTAATGTACTGGCGATCGTTACACAAAGTAAGTAATTGCATCACGTAAAAGCGTACAAGAGGTTACATAAATGCGAAAATACATAAATGAAATCAAAGCGTGATATTGTTGACCGTGCGGTCGAGATACTTTCTGAGGCTCGCGACATTCCATGTATTGGGCAGGCGGCGGCCGTCCAAAGTAGAGAGCACGTACGCGCCGCCAGGGATAACCCTGGTGACTCGGTATGGACCTTCCCAGTTGGGATGGAGCTTGTCGTGCGAGCGGTTCAGGCGGTCGTTGGCCACATCGCGAAGAACGAGGTCGCCAACGTCAAAGGATCGGTGTTTGACCCTTTTATTGAAGTACTTGGCCATGCGCTCTTTGTAGGCGGCCTGGCGGATGCTGGCGATTTCGCGCACTTCCTCAAGTTCGTCTAAAGCTATCGCTCGACAACCTCGGTTTGCCTCCTCATTGTAGTATAAGACCCTGTCGGAGAGAAAAGCGGTCTCAGCTGGAATCATGGCGGGCGACCCGTAGGTAAGGGTGTAAGGTGCCTCGCCTGTGGACTCCTGAGGAGTGATACGGTAAGACCAGAGGACGGTTGGGAGCTCGTCCGCCCAACGGCCTTTGGCATTGTCGAGTCTGCGCTTCAACCCATTCAGGATGATGCGGTTGGCGAGCTCGGTCTGGCCGTTGGTCGAGGGATGCTCGACTGAAGTGTTACCGAGGGAGATGTCATACTGGGCGCAGAAATCGCGGAAGGATTCACTGATGAATTGGCGGCCGTTGTCGCTGATGATTCGTTGTGGGACGCCAAAACGTGACAGTATGTTCTGCAAGACGAATGTTTTCATCTGGGCAGAGCTGATTGACTTTACTGGTTCGGCCTCGATCCATTTTGTGAAAAGGTCGATTGCGACGATAAGGAACCGGCGCTGGCCTGTGGCGGTCGGGAATGGCCCGAGGATGTCGATCCCCCAAACGTCAAAGGGCCAAGGGGATTCCATTGGGCGCATGTCTTCACCCGGAATGTGAATGCGGTTAGCGTGCTCTTGGCACTTTAGGCAGGTTTTCACCAGTGCTGTGGCGTCCCGTATGATCGTGGGCCAGTAATACCCCGAGATAAGCACTTTGCGTTTGAGTGCGGGCGCCGCTTGGTGTGAACCGCAGAGTCCTTCGTGGAGCTCCTCGAGAATGAGGCGGGCGTCGTTCGGGCCTACGCACCTGAGGCAGGGCATGGAGTGACCTCGTCGATAAAGATCATTTCCCCAGAGGAAGTAGTGCGCAGCCCAGCGCACCACCTTTCGAGCCTCGTTTCTGTCTGCTGGGAGGGTGCCATCCCGGATGTAGGACATGATGGGCGTTCGCCAATCAGCCGTTGTCGAGATAGCTAGGACCATGGGGCCCTCGACTGATGGGCGTTCTAAGGTGGTGCGAATGATGGAGGAGCGACTCCGAGCATCTGGCTTAGAAGCCAGTTTGGCTAAGGCGTCCGCTCTAGTGTTCTTAGAACGCAAGATGTGTGAGAACTGGGCGGCCCGGATATGATGGCGAAGGATGTACTTGGCTTTTTCCACGTACTTGAGGATGGTGGGCTCCTTGGCCTCGAAGTCTCCCTTCATGTGACCAACCACCAGTTGGGAGTCGCTATAGACGTGGATGTCCTGGGCGCCCATGCCCACGGCAAGCTCGAGAGCTGCGATGAGCGCCTCGTACTCGGCCTGATTGTTCGTGGCCGGGAAGCGTATGTCGATGGCCTGCTCGATACTGTAACCATCAGGGGATTCAACAATCACCCCCGCGCCACGGAGTTTGGCTGATGACGCCCCATCGATGTAGAGGTTCCACACGATGGGGGTAGGATTGGCGGGCGTCATCTCCGCAACAAAGTCAGCCAAAGCCTGGCCTTTGATGGCGCGTCGTGGTTCGAAGGTTAGGCCGAATTCGGAGAGTTCGATCGACCAATTGACCAGGCGGCCCGCGATGTCGGGCTGGTGAATGATCTGCCTCATAGGGCGGTCGGTGCGGACGATGATCACGTACTGTTGATAATATGGTCGCAGCTTCCTTGTGGAAACAAGGAGGGCGTACACTAGCTTTTCGAGTAGGTGATATCGTGTCTCAGCGCCCGTGAGGACTTTGCTGGAAAAGTAAATGGGGCGTTGCTCGTCCTTTTCCTCGATGATCAGGACGGAGCTGACTGCCACATCGGTTGCAGCCAAGTAAACGTAGATAGGCTTGCCGGGTATAGGAGTGGTGAGAATAGGCGGCCTGCTCAGGTACGCCTTCAATTGCTGGAACGCCTCTTCACATTCGGCCATCCACGTGAAGTTCTTCCCTCCTTTAAGGGTTTTAAAGAAGGGTAGGCACCGGTCGCCCGATCTTGCCAAAAAGCGGTGGAGCGCCGCTATGCGCCCATTGAGGCGTTGTACCTCTTTTAGCGTCTTTGGGGACGCCATATCGATAATGGCCTGGCACTGGTCCGGGTTGGCCTCTATCCCACGTTGGGAAATCATAAAGCCTAGGAACTTGCCCCCGGCGACCCCGAAAGCGCACTTGGCGGGGTTGAGTCGCAATCGGTAATGGCGGAGAATCTGGAAGATTTCCTGTAGGTCATCCAGGTGGTCGCCACCAGCCTTTGTTTTGACGACCATGTCGTCAACGTAGACTTCGATGTTTTTACCGATGTTGTCTTGGAAGAACCTGTCCATCATACGCTGGTACGTGGCGCCCGCGTTCTTCAAGCCGAAGGGCATGACGTTGTAACAGTAGATGCCCTGCTCAGTGATGAAGGCCGTCTTGTCGACGTCCTTAGGATTCATCCTGATCTGGTTGTATCCTGAAAAAGCATCAAGGAAACTCAAGGTGGCGTACCCGCAGGTGTTGTCCACCAACTTATCGATGCTGGGGAGTGGGTGAAGGTCCTTGGGGGTCGCCTTGTTGAGGTCCGTGAAAGCCACGCACATCCGCCATTTGCCGTTGGGCTTGGGGACAAGGACGACGTTGGACAGCCAGGTGGGGTACTTGGTTTCCCGGATGAACCCGGCCGCCAATAATTTGTTTACTTCTTCTTTGGCGGCAAGCTGCCGCTCTAGCCCCAGGACGCGCTTCTTCTGAAAGACTCCCGGGCGGTCGTCAACATCTAGAGAGTGCATGACCAACTGGGGGTCGACGCCGGGCATGTCCGATGCGGACCACGCGAAAATGTCGCCGTTGGCGAGTAGAAATTCAGATAGTCTGGCATGTTCTTGGGCGGGTAGATCCGCAGAGATACTCACTGTTCGCTCCGGGTGCCCGGGGAAGTGAATTTGGACGAGCGTGTCCGAAGGTTTGGGGCGTGCGCCCTCGACCTAGTACGTGAGACAAGATGCGTATAAGTAGATGTAATGGAAAATGAGTTCATGGAATAAATGATTTCATTAATGTAGAAAAGGGCGTCCGCCATGTGTAGGTCGGAGCGTACATATTAAATGACATAAGGGGGGCCTTAAGCATTTTGTAGGAAAGGAAAACAAACATAGACATGAAAATGAAAAACAACTAATCTTAAGGCCGGGCGGCTAATCCACCCACTAGAAGTAGTTGCTAAGTGAAGGAGCGTCAGCCACTAGTGTGGGATACCTCGTCGCGGAGGTCTGTGATCTCTGACGTGCCCATGTCTGTGTCCTCCCCGGCGGGCTCCGGGGGAGGGGAGTCTGGAATCCCTTCCATGAGTCGGCGGGTCTGGTACCCGGGATCGATCATTACGCGAGCCAGACTTGTGGCATAGCAGCGGCGACCCTCAAGTTGATCACCCCGAATACTTGCAGTTCCCCAGCGTGTAGGGAATTTCATAAGTAGGTGAGCAGTGGAGATCACTGCTCTGAAAGCGTTGAGGCTGGAGCGCCCAAGGATTGCGTTGTATGCTGATGGCGCGGCTACAACGATGAAGCTGGCGTAGGTGGCTGCCATCCTGGGCGGGTCGCCATCACCCTCGAGGGTGAGCTTGGTTTCGAGAACCCCTTCGGCAGGCGTCCTGGTCCCGGCGAAGCCGATCAAAGGCTCGTTGAAAGGCTTCAGGGCGCTCAGTGGGATGCCCAGGTGCTCGAAGGCGTGAAAGTAGAGGATGTCTGAGGAGGATCCTTGATCTACCAGCACGCGCCGGACGTCGATCTCGCCTATGCGCGCCGTGATAACCATAGGCTCGTCGTATTCCACGGGCTTGAGCTCGTCGTGGGTGAAAGTGATAGGCGCGTGGATGTCTTCGTGCGAGCGTTTGACGCTCGTGTAATGCATGCACATGATGGAGCGCATGATGTTTTTTCGGTTGTGGGGGGTCTTATGCCTGTGTATTCCCCCAGAGATAGTGTTCACGACGTTCCGGACGGGCGCCTCAGAATGCTTCGAGCCGCCACTTCCGCCCTCAGCGACCTTCCTGTTCTTCTGATGGGAGGCATCCCCATCAGACTCCGGGCGCTTCTTCTGCTTATACTCGGCCAGGTGGCCGTCGCGAATTAGCTGTTCGATTGCATCTTTCAGGGAGATGCACTCATCTGTAGTGTGGCCATAGCCATTGTGATAGCGGCAGTGTTTGCTTGTGTCGCGTGGGCGACCGGTCTTTACCGGGAGGGGCCGGGCCACCGGAAAGAATTCAAGGGATCCGCAGGCGCGCAGGATCTCTGACCTAGAGACGGTCAGGATGTGGTATGTCGAGAATTTGCCCGTGAAGGGCGTGCGCTGGGCCCCTAGTGACGAGTTGGAAGAGCGGTCGTGCCTCTTCCACTTTCCACCGCCGTTCCCGTTGGCGGACTGGGCCCGGCTGCTTGTCTGGGCGTTCTGCATATCCTTCAGCTTGCTGAAGCGGCTCTTGGAGGCCACCTGGTTGTCCTCCTTGAGAATAAAATCCCGAACCTGTTTCAGCAGCGCGTCCAGGGTCTTGGGGTTGGCGAGCGCCAACTCGTTGGATACGTTGCCCGGGCGCAAGCCCTGCTTGAAAGCATGGATGGCCACGCTGTCTTCTAAGTCCTCCACCTCGTGGCAGCGCTCGGAGAAGCGCTTAAGGAAGTCCCGGAGGCTCTCGCTGGAGCCCTGAATGAGGTCCGCCATGACCGTGGATGGTTTCTTGTAAACGATACTGGTGGCGAAGCGCTTTAGGAAGGCGGCCTCCAGCTCGTCGAAGTTATGTATAGAGTAATCTGGTAGGCGGGCGTACCAGTGAAGTCCTTCTGGACCAAGAGTGGTAGGAAAGAGCTTACACTTCTTCCCTTCAGTGAGTGATGCCAGTTGGACGTTTGCATGGAACGCCTTCAAGTGCAGATTTGGGTCTGCAGTTGGCTCGTAGGGTACCATCTTGACGGGCATCTTGAAGCCCTGAGGTACGATATCGCGTTGGATGGATACGGCGAACGGTCCCTTCTGGGGGATGAAGGTGCCCGGCTCGTCTTCGAAGCCAGCAGCTGGTGCGTTTTCCTGGGCCGAGGCAGCCGTGATGTTACGGCGGCCGGGGTTCGACCCCTGAGGAGTGCTGTGAACTGACAGGCTCTGGAATTCACGACGTAGGGATTCTGTCTGCTCCCTCATCATGCTACGGAAGATTGCCATAATGTCCATGGCCTGGAAAGTCTGGCCCATCGCGCCCATATCGGCTGGTGGTGCAACCCGAGAGGGCGCTCCCTCTTCTCGATGTTCCTCTTGCTCCTGATTCTCCTGGGAGCCTAGGGCGTGCTCCTGGGAATCAGAGGGTTCGTCCAAGAGCGGATCGCGAGGGGAATCGCTATGAGCCATAGAAAAGTAGATATCACCTAGTTCAACAAGGTAAACGTTGGTGAGTTAGCTTTTGTAAAGAAAAAGCAATAGAGGGCGAGCGTAAAGCTCAGCAGGTGAGGAGGAAAGTTCCCCACAGACGGCGCCAATAATAAACTGGAAAATGGCTAGCACTTACCTAGTTCACCGGAATGGGCTGCAAGAGCCAAGAGTTGAGCAAGAACCTGCAAGAGCTTCACAGGGGGGCCCTGCGAAGTGTACTCCGACGCTCAAGTTAGTAAGAGGGTGATGAGGGAGTAAGAGAATTTCAGAGTGTAAGAAATAGCTAACCTTGAACTGGTGAGATGGGCTCTATTTATAGAGCAGGGAGGAGAGAGGTGGTCAGCGCGCGGGGCGGACCACGTAACTGGACCCGATCTCCACCAGCGAAGATGATGGAGACCGAGATTTGCGGAGCAAGGCAATCGTGGGTGATTGCGTGTCGCATTGCTAGGCGGGCGCCTAGAACCTGGAGATCGTGGGCGTGGGTTAGCCCGTGGCCCACGATCTCCCGTAGCGTAGATTGCGGAGCGGGATAATCGTGGATGGCCATGTGCCATTTGGGGGACGGGCGCCAAGACCCAGGATGGATCACGGCCGCCCCTGAAAGTGCAAAGGGCGCCATGCAAGGTGTGGAGGGGAGAAGAGGCCCGGCGCGAGGGCCGTTTAGGCGTACGCCCAAATAGTGATGTATCAACTATAATTTAATATAAATGGGGTTACTTAAAAGTCTACTAAAATGTATGAATTCTAAAATGGATCACAAACTAATAAGTGAGATGATTAGTTTGAATGTTTGATTTCTTTCAAGGAACAGAAACTGAAAAATCGTATCAAATTCAGGGATCAAATCATTATTAAGGACTAATTTTTTATACAATCAAAATTTTATATTTTAGCAATAAAGATTTTTAATATTGAATAATCAAATAAGGTTATTTTTGAATAAGAAGTTATTTAAATTATAGCTATAAAGAACGCGTATTTAAAAAATAATGTCTTATCCGTTCACATATTTTATGGAAACTCATGGGTACTCTTAAAATATTATAAAATATAAATTTTATAGTTTTTTTTTAGAATATTGCAGTATTTCTTCTAAATTTATTTATTTATAGACTGATAAACAAAAACTTCATATTTTTATAATAAAAATCATATAAATTTATATTCTATAAAATATAGACACTCATTAGAACTCTTAAAATATTATAAAATTTACTTAAGGAAAGAGCAAGTGTCTTAATTAGACATTTAATTCATATAGTTTATTCTTGATTAGCACTACTTTTGGCCAAACTTCTATTTTGGTCCCTCATGTTTGCTCAAAGTTTCGTTTTGGTCTCTCAAGTTTTTTCGTTTCATTTTGGTCCCTCATTTTTGCTCTAAGTTTTATTTTGGTCTCTCAAGTTTTTTTTGTTCTGATTTGGTCTCTCAAGTTTCTAAAAAGTTCCCCGGTTAGTTCCTCACACTTTTTCCATCCACTTTTTCTATTTAAAAGAAAAAAAGAAAAAAAACTAACTTTCATCTCCCAACAATTTTGCTCTTTTGCATTAAGGTCCTTCCCTTTTGTAAAATAGCAAAATTGTTGGGATATGAAAGTTAGTTTTTTTTTTCTTTTTTTTAAGGGAAAAAGTGGTTGGAAAAGAGTCAAGGACTAACTGTATAACTTTTTGGAAACTTGAGGGATCAAAACAGAACTTTGAACAAACATGAAGGATCAAAACGAAATGAAAAGAACTTGAAGGACCAAAATGGAACATTGAGCAAACATGAGGGAGCAAAACAGAACAAAAAAAATTGAGGGCCTAAAACAGAACTTTGAGCAAACATGAGGGACCAAAATATGATTTTAGCCTGTAGTTTTTAATTCTAAATTCCAATTAATACATTATTTATTTCCTCACTAAATGAGTAAAAAAATAAAAGAATAATACCATAAAAAGAAAAAAAGACTAAAGAGTGGGAAAGCATAGAGAAGCATTTGACTTACCATGAATGGACCAATCATAAAAAATAATAAGAAAGACATAATTTGAAATTAGATAAGTCACATGTTATTGTCAACGTTTTTTAAAAAATATTACCGTTGTTAAGACGAGGCCTAAAAAGTGTTTTTGGAAATCTTTCGATCCAACGGTCAGGAATATAGAGGTGTTAAAAATATTATCGTTATTATTCTACGAAGACAATCTCGACCGTCCATCTACCCAACGCCCATGATCACGCCATGTGTCCCTCATTTTTCAGACTTCTAATTCCAATTGTGTTATCAAAGTTCAAACGATGCGTTTCTCTCTCACTTCACAATCTGCTCTCATGTCCGTTCTGTTCCTCTCTTCTGTTCGTGAAATCAATTCTTCCTCCTCAAAAGTTATCTTCAGAATTTGGAGTGTGCTATTATTTTCCTCCCTTCTCATCTTCGCAAAATCATTCCTCCTCGCCATCTCAACTCTCCTCTTTGCCTCAATGTTTTAGGGCTTAATTTGTTTATGGTGTAATTTATGGAATCAAAATATGAAATATGAAACGGTTCCCCCACCGTTTCGGTCCTTTCAGGACAGTGAGAATGAAGAGTGAAGTGACGTGAGTGTGTCTGAGAGAGGGCTTTGAATGTTCTAGCGTAGGATCGATGTGAGTCTAGGGCTTTTGGGTGTGATTGTTCGTTCAATCCATCAATCTAATTTCGAAAATGGTGGTTTCTGAGAAGAGGCAAGAAATTTGTGAGAAGAAGCAGGCGGATCCAGTGCACCGACCGATCATCAGGTTAGGATATGAGCATTATTGTTATTCTGAACTTTCATTTTTTTTTTTGTTTGGTGGATGGAAAAGAAGGGGTGAAAACTTTTCAATTTTTGATTCGTAGATTCTTACCATTTTGGGAGAAAATTTGTCTTTTTCTGTTTACTGAAAGTTAGGGCGGGTCAAGAAAACGGTCTGATTTCTGAGAAATTAAAATGAATCTGATTGTAAGATCCTAGAAATTTAGACTTTAGTTTTAGGGTTCTAGGAATAGAATTAATGGTTTCTAGAATTCAAAATAGATTTTGAGCTAGTTTCGGGCCAGTATTAGAAGTTTTAGTTTAGAATTTATTTTTTTTTTAGAAATTTGCAAACTCGAAAATTTGGGATTTTAATTGTCATATTTGAGACCCTCGTATTTTGTTTGGCTTGTGGTAAAAATTTGGGAGAAAACGGAGTTTAAAATTTTATCTGACTTTTATTTTGGTACTACAATAGATCACATTCGAGTAAGAAACGGGATATGTTAGAGATAAAATTTTCAAAAACAAATTACATATTTGCAATCTACTCTTCGCAACGAAGCTAACAATATAAAGTTTGTCAAGAAATTCATATTCTAAAATTTTGAGCTTTTAGGGACCGTTTTGGAAGGTTTTAAATGATTTTGGGCCTTTCCTCAAATACTAGAACCTGAGGTACTGTAACTTAATATCATTTCACCCCCCCTGACCTTTAAAAATTGCAGAATGACCCCACCAGCCCTTAAATTATGCCTTACACGATTCCTCCTTCATTTTTCTCAAATCTCTCGTCTTGCTCTCTTTCTCGCCAGCGAAAATAACCCTTCCCATTCCTCTCTCACACCACCACCAAATCCCTAATCTCTACGGCGACGATGGCGATTCAGCGACCACCACTAGTTCTCTCTTCTCTTTTCCGTCGTGTTAGGGTTTTATTGGATCAGGAAGACACATCACAATTTCATCACTGAGGTACTTGCTAATTCATTCAAGATATGGTATGGTATGTTTCTTCTAATTACCGATTTCTGTTATTAGCCGGATTTTTCGGCTGCTTGCTTAAATGTAGATTAGCTTCCAGCTTTCTTGTTTTGTTTTTCTTAAAAAAAGTATTTGGTAGTTGTTTAGAGTTCGTTCTGCTTATTCGATCCTCTGTTTGATAGAAGAAAAAAGGAAAGCATCAATATTGTTCTGCTTATTCCTCCTTCTATATTTTAGGGGTCAATATTGTTGTTAGGAGTTTTTCTCCTTTGCTAAGGACTACTATGTCTTGTGAAGCAAGTCTTTAAACATGCTTTCAATTACAATTGAGATTGTTCTCTTTTTCTCTTAGATAGAGTATTTGATTGGAAGTAGGCAGTGTGAGAATTGACTGTAGAGGAGTACTTGAAGTACAACTCTAGCTTGTAGTTCTTTGTATAAATTTTGTGACTTGTTTTTGTGATTAGATAGTGGAAACTAATCGAATGGTCAAGGCATATGCTTCCAACGGTTTGAGCTTTTTTTGTGATGAAGTTCCCATCAAGGTATGGATTTGGACTGCCATTTCTGGGGGTGTTGTTTGTGCTTGATGTGGGTTAATACTTTTGTCAATGATGCATTATAGCCTTGTTTGGGGTGCTAGCCCAGTAGTGGTGCTTCCTTTGGAAATCAAATGTTCATGTGAGTATGGACAACGTAAAGGAATGAGTTGTCATAATGACAAAGGTTGTGTGTGATAAACGCAAGTAGGTATATAGACCGTCAATAAATTGGAATGAAGAGCTAATGAAATGATAAAAAAAAGAGACTTTGAGTGATATCTCATTATGGGAAATTGTTGTTTTGTAATTCCAAAATCTCAATAATGTTGACTTTGGTCAGCCCAATTATTTGTCTACTCCTAGCATGATGTTCATTGCTAGAAAAGTTATAGTGCAATGTATTTGCTTTTTCGATTTTGTATGCTTGTTTTGTTTTATAATTTGAATTGGAGTAGTGGAACCTCCTTTAAATTTTGTAATTTCTATTTTCTGGACACTTTTTTATCAGGACTAGAAATCTTTTGGGGTTTGCCATGACTTGCTCAAATATTTTTGGACTTGTTACTGGTGCATTCCTTCTTGACTTTGGATTAAGTGAAATTCCTAAAAGTATATGGTGAAATGCTGACTCGACTAACTGCCAGAAAGTTCCTTCGCACAAAATCGCCTAATTGGCTGTCAAACTTGATGACGCTCGCCAAGATCTTTCAAATGCCATTGTTGTAAGCTTAGTAAACTGTATGACATTCTCTGATTCTTTCCCTTTCGTTTTCCTGGTCTATGTATGAAATGTCACAAGTTTCTGCCTATCTCTTACTAGCATGATGAGTAGAATTGATGTTTCTTGTTTCTGGTTGTGTCTTGTGTGAAACTTTTGATAATGACCCTCCTCATAAGTTCTCTCTATTGCATTTGTAATATTGTAAATGTGGTTTTTGATACCTTGCTTCTTCTCTTTGTTTTTATATATTGTCTCTTACCAAAGATATTACTAAGTTTCATCTGATTAAGTTTGACACGTCTATGAAGACAGTGCCAATAAGGATTATTCCATTCTCTACCAGGGTGTTTTTACGTACTGATTCAATCTTTAGATGTAGTGGCTATTTTTGAGAAAGTGGTATTTTTCACCAGTATGTTCAGAAGTTTTATGACTTGTTTTCTACTGGTAACTACTTTGTGAGCTGTGAGATTCAAATCATCTTATTGTCTTTAGCATCTGATATGCTTTCCTCTTCATGGAAGATCTCATATGCATATTATCTCATCTTGTAGTGGTGGTTCTATAAAGTTTAATAAGATCTTTGAGCAATCCTGTCTTTTATGTACCTTAGAAAAACAAATCTGAGTGTCTAATGATGGTTTTATACTTTTATTTATTTATTTTTCTCCTTTTATACAGGTTGCTCAATCTTATTTCTTATTTTAGGATTATATTTTAGGATTAGATTTTTATTTATATTATTATTATTATGAAATAGGTTTAGATTTTTTCTGTTATGATCTTTTTTCTGCCTAATATTTTTCGAGAGAGTACTTTTAACTACCCTATTTGTTTGCATTGGTTTTCTTGTTCCCTTCTTTTTTGTGTGTGTTTTCTGTAGGTTCTTGTTTTCTTATTTATTTTGTGATGTTTTGGACTCCTTAACATGGAGTGCTTGACATTTGTTTGCATCAATAGGTTAGTTACAATTGTGTGTGATGTGGTTGTTTGTTTTGGATTCCTTAACATGGAGTGCCTTCATCAGCATCATCTTGGCCAGCTTGTTGCCTTAATCCTGGAAAGTGAAAATAAGGGGTATCGTCTCTACGACGGCGGAGCTGGCCAAGCTGGCCAAAACGGTACCCCTTACTCTTTATGATGTGGCTGTTTGTTTTCTTCTTTTTAATCTTTTCTGACTATAATCTAGCTTTATTTGTTTGTGATGATGAAATAGGCTTCTTATTTGTCTGTGATGATGAAATAGGCTTTAGAAAAAAAAAAGAAACAGACTTGCTGAATTTTTTGTTGGTGTTGTTGGGTTGAGATTGGATTCTAATGTGGCTGTTTCTGTTTTCCCTTCACATGTAGCTAATGATTTGTCTTCTCCTCTTTACTTTTGATCCCTTTTTCTTTTAATTTTCTGAGAGAACTTAACTTGTTTGCCACTTGTTTCACTGATTTGGTTAGATTGTTAGTTTCCTACTGAAATTAGAGGATGATAGTAATAATTCCAGATTGCATGAATTTGTGTGAATTGAATGCCTTCCATGAACAGCAGCTAGTTTAGTTAAACTTCCTCAAAAGCTTGGGTTTCCTTACTCTTTTAATTAGCTGTTTTTGCTAGTTTTAGAAGCTCTTTTCTCTTCTTTGGTAATTCCCTTTGTAAAAAAAAGAGAGAAAAGCACTAGATAGGGTCTGTCACACTTTGAGTAACCGGGGGTGTTCGCCTCGTGAAGCATTCACACCTCGCGTCAAAAGGAGTGTAGCGCCTTAAGCAAAAGAGTAGTGCATATAAAAAAAAATGTGAGAGGATAGAGTTGAGGTCAGCTGAGTAACCGGGGGTGTTCGCCTCGTGAAGCATTCATGCCTCGCGTCAAAAGGTTGAACCTTTAGCCTTTCCTAAAAAAAATAGAAAAAGAAGAGAGAGCTGCTTGTACTGAGTAACCGGGGGTGTTCGCCTCGTGAAGCATTCACACCTCGCGTCAAAAGGTCAAGTTTAAGCGAAAAGAAAAAAATTAATAAGTGACAAAGGGTTTTTAGAAAAGATAGAGAAGCTGTTTCTTTTCCTAGCATTAAATTGCTTTCTTTTAGATTTTGGAATCTTGTTCTTTTGATTAGTTTAACTTTTGGATTGTTGGTATACTGGAAGTGCTTTAAATATTTGGGTTTGCTTGTTAACTTGCATGAATTTGTCCATCCTCTTTTTATGGAGTTGATTGGTAATCTGGTCTTTTCAGTGAGCTAAGTGGTAGATAAGTTGTTCTCTGAGTTTATTGATTTGAATTTGGGGTCATTTGTTTGGAGAGATTTGCATTTATAAATGATGATATCCTATGATGCTTGAGGACAAGCATTGGTTAAGTGTGTGGGAATTGTTAGCAGCCCATTTTGGATACTATCCTAGCCCAAATAAACCCAAAAGTAGGAGGTAAGTTAAAGTGGTGGATGATATTATTTTATTACTTAGAGTAATTTCATAAAATTGACATGGTATTGCATTTGTTGCAAGTTTGTGTAGAAAATTCTATTATGTGAGTTATATTTTACTTTTTAGTTTTCTTTATGTTCATTAAGGTGTAGGAAAGGTGAAAACTTATGGCTGTTTTTCCCCTACACATAATTTCTGCCCCCAATCTAGAAATGTCATATGTTGGTGCACTATCAATTTTTATATTCCTTATGTTGCTCTTCATATTTGATGGTTATTTCTATTCTGCACTTTAGTGTTTTCTTTGTTATTTGGAATTTTGAATGTTTATTTATATCATTTTTCTGTTTTGGTATATATAACTTATTTATTCCACTTTTAAAAGTTTTTAACCTTATATTTATTGAGACATGAATTTATGGAATCAGAGGGCTATAGGTAATTCCACACAAGTTTTTGGATGTTAAGATATTTTATGAGATTTTTAAGAGTATGAAATAGTCTTGTTTATGCAAATATATTTTCTATTTTCATGCATTTCTTTGTGAGGTGCTTTTTGATTCTCTGGTAACTAATCTTATTGTGTTACTTAACGGTTCTTTTTTTTTTTATTTATTATTTTGGCAATCAAGTTCTTGATTGATTTGGTTTTTTTCTCTTGGGTGCTGAATAAAATTCACTAAGGTATCATCTATTTTTTTTTCAGTCCTTGATTCCCTGCCCCCCTCTTTTACTGGTGCTATTTCAATTCATTTTTGTTTCTGGTTAAAACTGTTTCTAAAGCTCTATTGGAGGGTACCATGGTCATATTGATATTATATACCATTACTTACTATTTATTATGTGTATTGTTTTAATCTTTTAAATGTTCGGAGCTATTGATTTCTGCGAAGATAGCCATAAAGAAAGGACAATCTCAAGGTATATTTCCTATTGAAAGTATTATCCCAGCTCTGGTCGAAGCATTGCATAATATGCATTATGTGTTGTGCTTTAATGAATTTTATGAGATACTCTTTTGGTCTGCACTTTGTTAATTTGCCAGACCGAATTTGGGACTTTTGCTTGTGAAAGTTTTCTTACATCAAGTGCTTAATTCCTTTTCGTTTTTCTTGCAGGAACCAGATACAGAGATTTGTGTGAGTATGTTGAATTCATTAAATGAATGCTTACAGGTTTGTGCGAATTTGAATTTATATTTTGCTTGTTTTAGTCTTAACTTTGGGTAAATGTAAGGAAATGCATGGGGAAAATATATGGAAGTGATTTAAACTTGAAGGGACTAGATTATAATAGAAAGTGGGGTTGAAGGAGTTTAAATGGGAAGTTAGAAAGCTTGGGGGGAAGAATTGTAATTTTTGCAATTTTTATAAAGTGAAGAGTAGAAAGGAAGAGGGAGGTTGCTATATAAGTTTCAATAATGGCCATTATGTTTTAGTATGTTTTTACTGTTAATCTTTCATTAGAACGACATATTTAGAGCATATGCATATGACATTGCAAGTTTGGGAATCACATGTTGTATAGCTGCCTTTTTTATACAAAATTTCTGTACCTCGCTGCCTCCTCGGCGTCGAGCTGCCGGCGAATGTTATTGTCTCTGTCTCGCTGGCAGGCTTTGTGCTGGCCAGAAACAGGCGGCTGACCCTATTTTTATGTAAAGTTGTGTTTTCTTTTCATTGCCTTGTTCCTTTTTTCCCTTTTCACTTGTAGCTTGTTAGAAATACAATTACTGAGTTATGAATCCCCGTTGTAAATGAAAAATTGGTGTGTTTGATGATGTATGTTGGTGAATTAGAGTTTTCTGCAACTTTGTAAATTTGATTATTTGTAATTGGAAACTTAAGCTATGAGCATAACAACATTGAGTTGATTACTGAATGTGTTGCAATGATAATTGTAACGCCCCAATTTTTGAAGGACCTTTTCGAAAGAAAATAAAGTTTGAGTGGTCTAAAATAATTATGGAAGAATAGTTTATAAGGAGACTATGAAGTGAAGAATTAATGAATGGTNACTTGGTCATGTTGTTGGTTATTTCAAGATGAAAATTATAAATTGTAAACTTACGTGGTGATTTTCAATTGCACTTGTGATTGTGCTAAATATTATTTTGGGGGTATAAGCGGTCGGGTGGTGAATGTTGAAATTCTGTATTTGTCTTATGGATTGTGGTTAACTGAGAATTTCCCCAAATTTTCACTCCTACTCGTGTTGGGAAAGGAAGGAATCGGCCAATGTGTAAACGGCGGTAGCTTGTCTAAGGGGTTTTCATGTCTTTTCTTAATGATTATTTTAATTATATTTCAACCTTGTGATTATTTTCAGAGGTGTGTGCTTGTGTGTTTGAATATAAATTATTTGCCAATTGTTAAGTGGTTAACTTAGATTCTGCCTCTTCCTCATTTTTATTGCACATATACTTCTACATTTACATATACTTTTATTGCACATATACTTTTCTTGGCTTTTAGTTTCGATTTCTTGGTTTTTTTTTCCCAAGAGTTTGTCTTGGAAGCTGCTTTGGTCCTAATATTTTTTTTGTATAGTTTTGATCTTTAATGTTTCCTAAAAATTTTATTATTCCCCAATTAAATCAAAACTACAGGTTAAATTTGTTGAGTTCTTTCTTTAATATTAGTTTATTTATTTATTTGGGTATCTTTTTACTTATTTATATATATGATATGATTTTATTGATTTATTGATTATCAATGTATTTATTTATTTGTTTAGACTAAATTTATTTATTTAAGTATCAATTTTTGATTTTTTATTCTTGTATGTTTGTATTTATTTGTTGGTTACTTGTCTATTTTTACTTTTTATGTATTTTATATTTATTTATATTCATTTGTTGATTAATGCATTTTCTTGAAAATTAATATTTTATCAAGAATGTGAATAGGGACTGAATTTTGGGAGAAGATAATGATTTAAAATAAATTGTTATCTTTTATTTAAATAAATGATTAAATAAATGATTTTTTAATTATTTATATACATAAATTTATGTCGTGTACTGTAATTAGTGTTGGTGTGTCTATGTTCGTGTCGTGCCCCATGTTATGTTCTGTATCTGTGTCAGTGTCCATGTTTCATAGATTAAAAGAATTGATAGATTCAAAAGAATTTTAAATTAATTATTTGTATTGTTTACACACAAAAAGAGTTGACAAATTCAAAAGAATTTAAATTAATTAAAAGAATTAATGGATTAAAAAGAACTTTAAATTAGTTATTTGTATTGCTTTCCCAAATATATTTATATGTTTATTAATTTTTAGAACTATTTATTTATTAATATATCTTTAAGAAATAGTGAATGGTCTTATCGATACACAAATGTATAACTCTCCATGAATTTCAATTGCACTTATTATTTTATCTAGGTCAAAGTGCACTTTTGGTCCCATAACTTTTACTCAGGTTTCAGTTTGGTCCCATTACTTTTTTTGTTGCACTTTTGGTCCCATATCTTTGCAAAAAGTTGCAGATTTGGTCCCGTATCACTTTTGGTCCCATATCTTTTGGTCATGTTGCAGAATTGGTCCCATATCTTTGCAAAAAGTTTCACCGCCAGTCCCACTTGATCCAAATATATGAGACCAATTTTGCACCTGACCCAAAGATATGGGACCGACTCTGCAACTTGACTAAAAAATATAGGACCAATTATGTAACATGAACCAAAGATATGGGACCAAAAATGTAACACAGGACCAAATCTGCAACTTGAGTAAAAGATATGGGACCAAAAGTGCAACAAAAAAAGTTATGGGACCAAATTGAAACCTTAGCCAAAGTTATGGGACTAAAAGTGCNTATCTAGATGATTATTCATGTATAGATTTATTTTTTTATTTATAATTTTGTAAGATTGAATTTATTGTTTGGTTATTTATGTATTTATGTATATATTTTATTTTATATATATTATTTATTATTTATTTATTTAGGCATCATTTTGGGACCAGTTGGTGCCCCTAACGTTTGGGGTCAGTTTTAGTTATGCCTTCAACGTTTGTTTTTTGACAATTATGTCCCCAATGTTTCACAATATTGTCAATTATACCTTAACCTCAATTTTTTTAGGTTATAGTCCTATTTCGGTCCTTCCGTTTTGGTTCCTCAAAATTTTTTGGCGACATACACGGTGGCCTCGATGACTACAAAAACTCCTAATCCAATGGTTTTTTACCTCCTGAGGTCAATGGCGGTGTTCATTTTGCGAATAAATGACTAAAAATATGATTTTTAGCGATTGTGTAATTTTTTGACAACTATATAATTTTTCGGCAGCTTGCCAGTCATTTTTTTTTGCAAAATGAAGGCGGTCATTGGACTTGGGAGGTAAAAAATCTTTGATTAAGAGTTTTCGTAGTCGTTGTGTATCTTGTTGAAAAGTTCGTCGGAGACTTGAGAGACCAAAACGAAACTTTGAGCAAACTTGAGGGACCAAAATAGGACATTGGCCCAAAAAAATTGAGGTTGGGGTATAATTGATAACAATGTGGAACGTTGGGGGAATAATTGACACAACAAATGTTGGGCCGACATATTAGGAGCACCAACAGGTCTTTTTCTTTATACGTTTGTATGCTTGTATTTACTTGTTTGGTTATGTATGTATTTAAAATCTATCTTCATTGATGTTAAATTACTAATTAATTTTAATTTTTTTAGAGAACTTTTTATTCTAAAAAATTTGTTTGTTTTCATTCAGCTTTCCCTATCATTTGACTCTTGCTTTTATTCATTTACCTGATCAATTAATCATTGTTTTGTTTAGTCTACTTTATTGTTTTGATTTAAATTGC
>QANZ01009662.1:0-23154 GCA_003254925.1 Chamaecrista fasciculata
TTGAAACTAGAACTTAGATTTCAAGTGGATTTATTAAATGAAAATATTTATCATATAAAAGTGATTGAAATAGTGCAAAAATAGTCTCATTTAATGCACGAATGTTAATTAGATTCCCTTCACATTTATAATCTTCAATAAAATCCTTTTTCTAACACATTTAAATACTTATTAATTATGGAATTAATCCTTTTTTTTGGAAGCTTAACACAAACATCTCGCTTATGTAAAGGATTGCTTGGTCATGCTTCACGTCAGATATTATTGTGCTCAAACTATGACACATTGACACTCCATTTTGAAGGCGTGTCGTCGTCTCAGACACCCGTCCATGTCCGACACTTGTACGACACATATTCATAAATTTCAAAATATAAAATCATTTTATGACTTTAATATAACAAACAATAATAAATAATAACATATTGACATTTATTATGAATAAATATTGTAATTTTTAAAATTTTCACCAAAACTTATAAATTTTAAATTATTTATATATATATAAATATATGATATGTCGTGTCGTGTAATTTTAACAATTTAACGTGTCGGTATGCTTGTGTCGTGTCAATGCTTCAGCCCAAACCTCACTAGACACTTTGATTCCTTGCTTGTATTCATTCGCTAATCACTACTTATAATCTTTTTTTATTTTTTGTCCTGAAATCACTCTTATAATCACATTGTCACCAAACAATCTTATTCCACATACCTAACAAATAGGCCACACTTGTATGCAAGGGTTAACAATGATCAACAGCCTGCAAACACACAAATTGCAACTAAACATAGGCTAATCTTTGTAATTTGTAATAACCAGTCACAGATAATACAAATTTTGTGGCCAAGACAACAACTACTAAAGCATAGATAACTATGGGTTAAAAAAAAAGAAAAAGAAAAATAGTTATATACATAGTTCATGTTATTAATGAACTATTGAACTTTATGACAAAAATTCAGAGAACTTTATATATATTTAATAAAAATGAAAGAGACTAGGCCATAACCCATAAAGACAAGCTATCAAAAGGTGATTACTTCAAAAGTCAATTACTTTATTAACAAGACAGAGATTGTTGAAACTTGTGTTGGTCAGTTATATTAACCACAGGTAAAATCCTACAAATTGTGTTTGTGTACACACTACACAAGAGGCTGCATACTGGCAGCCCACCAAAAGCCTCCACTAGATTTTGACACAGATTGGATGCTAAGGATAAAATTACAGTCACTTGTACTATGCTAAAGTCTAATTACCATATATGAAACCCAACTGAAGTTGATATTACATTGATACACCTATCTCCAATCAGTCACATGTGGTTCTCTCCATCATGCTTTAGCCTCCTGGGCAGTTGATTGGGTTTCATCTTTCTCCGCATCCTCTTCATCTTCGTCGTCTGCTTCATCAGCCAGTTTTGTCAGCTCTTCCTGAATCATGAGCTTTATGGATGCCTTTCTTGGAGTGAGATCCATATCAAATCGCTTAGCTGAACAATGGTATGATGTTTTGTTAGGCACTACAAGTCGCCCCATCCGATAGTTGTAACAAAAATACAAGGCGACAAAGGCGAAACGAAATGATACTTACCCAGTTGCTTCAGAATGTCTGTAAATGTAGCCTGCAAAAATGAAAAGTTATCTTAATTCAAGGCTAAACATCAGCGATTAGCACCGTGAGATACTTCATTTCAATGTCTATCAATTTCATGCTCACAATGCAGTCTTCAATGATCACAAAGCATACAAATCTAGCAACAACAATGCAGATTACCAATGTTCAACTCTAGTTTTACGAATTACACCTGCAATGGTGAACTATACATCCAAATTGTAGCAAGGTCTTACATTACAAATGGAAAGTTTGCTGCTACTTTGAAGGCATGTGCTGTCTTGCTAAATGATAAATATCATGTTCACAACTGAAGAATCAAATACCATAATCAGAAAGGCTGAAAGGGCATGCATGGCAGCACAATTGATCCATTCCATAATCCAGAAACCCATCAGGCGACAATGCAGTCAAGGATAGTTACAAGCAGTTATGGATTAGGGTATCCCAATCAAGCAATTGATCCATTATTCGATTCTAAACATTATGTTCATGCTGTAAGACTAGTGATCTATGATTTGCAAGACACTATTAATCTTCAAAAACATAGTCCACATGACAAGTCACAATTTTATAAGGAGCCCAGTAGTATGTATTCTAATTTCATTTAAGGTTCAGCATATGGTTTACCTTATTTAACTAGGAACTTAATAAATACTTTTTTCCACATCCTGTTAGAAACAGTTTAGCTGGTGAGTTCATAAGTTTGTCATCTGTAATATCTTTCCCTTAGTCTCTTTGTTTCCTAGTCTTAATAGGCTTATAATTTCTATTAATTACATCACAAACACATTGGCAATTCAGTGATCTGTCTTAAGAAAAATATTCCTCTTCTTTTGCAGATCCCAAATCACACTATCTTTTGCTGTGTCAGATCAGGCTGCTCAGAAACACTTAATCAGCAAAGCAAAATGAAAGAACAATTGAGCATAGTTATAAAACACAAAATCCATCCATATTAACTTTTGGAATACAGATAAGCTTGAATTCAGCATCTTACCGTATTGAAGTCAACTTCTTTAAGAATTTCACATGTTGCATCTCGCAACTGTTCATCACTGGGGTTGAGCTTCTCTTTGTTCTTGCCCTTTCCTTTAACTACCTTTTCTGCTCAATACGTAGAAAAAAATGATTCATTATAAACATATGTTGAAAATAATTACACACGAAACTCATAAAATATGCATTTTCTGTTAACAGAGCTTTGCACTTGAGCTAATGGAAAGAGTTAACAGACCGACAACTAACTTTCACATCCTCTATGCTCAACTTCAGCAGACTAGCAAAGTTTTTGAGAAATACAAAAATTATGCATATTGGAACACCTAAAGAATTTAGGTGAAACAAAGGAGAACCCATGATATTTACCAGTTTTCTCTTTCACCGCAGACTTCGCCAGAGTTGAAGACTTCTGCTTCCCCTCTTTTTCACTTTTTTTCTTCCTTGAAAAGACCTTCGGACTTCTATCATTGTCATCTGTGACATTTGATTTTGATTGGCTAGATGCTGATTTTTTAGACGTACTCCTTGATGTTGAGAGAGATTTATTTGTGACAGTAACTTTCTTGGCTTTAGATTTTGAAGTAGATTCTTTTTTTATGGATGGTGGTTTTTTAGTCTTCTTCAGTTTTTCTACATCTTCAGATTCACTTCCAGAATCATCATTGTCCTCACTTTCAGAATTCTCAGGCATCTCATCCTCAGACTTATCAGGAACACCATTTTCATTCTCCTCCTCATTCTCTTCATTGTCTTTCTCCTCTTTCTCTTCCTCCTCCGACTCGTCTTCTGTATCAGTTGCATGCTTCCTCTCCTCCACAACTGAAGAATCCTCCTTTTTCTTCCGACTCTGAAGAATACACCAAGTAAAATTCAGGATGATTGGTTTCTCAAGACACCAAAAGGATTATTAAAAGAATATTGCTAAAGATGAATTCACAAGAGAAACAGATACAAAAACCATGTAGTTTTGCTTGCCTCTCCTGTGTCAGTAAGAAGTGTTGCAGTGTAAAGTGTGCAATACAAGTGGAAGAGGGATAATGCAAAGTCCAAGGGTGGGAAAGTGTGACATTCTACCAAAATCCATATACAGTATACTGCGGCTTAAAAAAACATTTTATGCTATTACAGTGAAAGAATGAAGTGGCACCTTAGCAGAACGCTTTGAAGTTGTGTTCCACGATGCTGCTGAACCTCTTTTCTCAGTCCGTGTCCGTTTTTTGCCCCTACTTGACTAATAACAAGAAAAAAAAAAACAGAGACAAGCAGTATGAATGGATGCACAAGAAACACAGGCCTTTTGAAGAAAAAATAAAAGCATAAATGCAGATGAAAATAATTATCAGAGAAAGGAAAAAAGTATTAAAAAAACCTTTTCTTTTTCTGCTAGAAGCACAGTTGTCGTCGCATGAGGAGCCACCAAAAATTCAATCAATTTTGTAACAATATCTTCCTGCATGTGTGATGTATATTAGTCTTTTTTTTTTTTTTGAACAAATGTATATTAGCCTAGGAAGCAATAGAAATATGTTAAATGGTAAAAAGAGAGGTGCTCTGTTTCAGCCAGCAAAAAGGTGAAAGTGGTGAGTGCATGGCTATCATTTTTCAAGCCACCAAAGATACTATTAATGCATATGCCACTGTGCACAAACACGCATGAGCACATAATATTTTGATCCCCACATTCACAATTCTCATGTCTTGTGAAATATTGAAAGACTTCAGAAATATTGTAAGCATTTAAACTGTCTCTAGTGAAGATACAAACAATTCATCATTAAAAAGTGCATCAGCAATGCTAAACCAGCAAACCTTCTTGGTTGTTGCCTTGGCAATGTGTATGTCAAAAACATCGCAGAATTCCAGCAACTTTTCTTTGTTACACTTGTCAAGTTTCTCTTTTACTTTCATCTGTTGCTTTTCCTGCAATGATCAATTTGGGATTATAGCAGCTTGGGCACCCCAGAGGACTATGTAGAAAGCCAATAATTGATAAAAAGATGATACATGAATAAGTAAATAATTAGATAAGACTCTTTACTTTGTTAAATATGCTATGGTTGCATGTTACGAGATTAAAGTTTCATACTTAGAGGGAACAATTACCTCATTTTCTCGCCACACAAAACCAGAAAACCTTAATATATTACTCTTAATCTGAAGTGCCTGTAAAAGCAAAAAAGAAGTCACAAATAAGCAAGGCAGCATCTGGATGTAAGTGTACCCTTGAACAGTGTGCACACCATCTACATCCTCAATTATAGAGGTTCCATAAACAGTGATTATATAACATGGTGATGTGAGTTGTGTAAGAAACAGGACCTACCTTTCCTCTCCTTCCAAAGAGAATGGTATGGAGCAATCTGAACGTATCATCAGCTTTCCTTCTAGATATTTTAAAGGCCACTGATAACCAATGCAAGTGTTACAAAGTTAATAGATTGGGGGAATCAGAAACACACATAGAATGCCTAAACTATGGAACATGATGATATTTTGTAAACTTTTCAATGTATATGGATCATAGAATCATAAGATTTTTTTAAAAAAAATATAAAGATGAGGTCACATAAGACAGATAAAACAAGCACAGCAGAAATTCCTCGGTCGGTTACTACAACAAATTTTCTCCATCACCAGCATGCAGATACTACACTCATAACAAATGTGATTGCTTGTAAATGATGCCTAGTCTGCTAGAATCACAATGTTGAGAACAAAAACAACGAATTCAAATATGTTGAAATCTATACAATTGTTAAAATGCAACAAACTCTTATTACTTTTTTTTTTTCCAAAAATGAACATAAGATTTTCACAATGGGAATATCTTCTAACTAAAACATCCAACCTATGGAGAGCGTGCCAAGTGCTCTAATTAAATTGTGGGAGCTGAACTTTAATTTCAACTTCTACAAAGCACCTTTTCCTCTTCAGTTCTTCAACTTAGTTATCTTTGGACTCACTTCACAAATCAAACATACTTTATTTTTTAATGTTGTCCCACACAATCAACAAATATACCCTGAATTTTTAATATTTCATCTCTTTTTTCATTCATGTTGTTACCCCCACCACCTCTACAACCTGAGAGAGAAAATGCCTTTTAACGAATAAAAAAGAATAAGAAAGCAAAATCCACCTCTCATACAAGGTTTGTGGCATGCCTAATTATGGATATCTTTCTGCAGACATTAAACAGCTCAATAATATATCTAGTACCATGTTTAGGAGCTATGAGGATGCCTTATTTTTTCAGTTTATGATTATTCAGCAATCTCTGTATGTAGTCCCTTGCTGTAGGTTTCATTTGGGATACGATTATATGTTATTTATGTTTCATTGGATCTAATGCCTATGCACTTTAAGTTAGGAAGTATAGACAATGGACAATTGGACATAGCAACGTAAGAACTCATTTATAAGGACACATCACAACCAAGACATTATGTTTGTTTGTGGACCACACTCAAATTACTCCTAGAGCCCAAAACTGATTCCATTCCCAACATAAATGGAAGTGGAACAAGTTTTAGAACTGCATAAGTAACTATGGAATGATACGGTAACAAACACTACCGCATCAAACATATACATATATAGATTATCATTGGTGATGTTTATTTGTAAGGAGAATCAAGAAACATAGGCAAATATACCTAAGATGTGTCTAGTATGTGCAGAATGACTTTAAGAACTTGTCCCACAATCATCAACTTGTACCAATCTACAGGGTATGTCGCTGATAGCGCCTAATAGTTTAAAATTTTTAGAAAAAAAATCTAGTATCAAACTTATCACACATAATCATGACAGAGTCATAATATAGATAATTTTATATATCTTACATGACCTTCAGTTAACCATCTCTATATTTTTTTATTAATGCCTTGTGAAGGAAGACACCAACCATCATATATTTGACCCACTATTTGCTGCTCGTATACTTGATATTTTCTTAAGGTCCATTTTCACACTATTGTTTCAAGATTTTATGAAAAAATAAAAATTGTTACCATTTTAGCATCAAAGCAACAACGAGAGATTATTGTGCAAAGAAATAAGAAAGTATTGTTAAATTCTTCTGGCGACAGAAAATACTGGGAAAGAACAATCTCAACACAGATAGGAATCGTACCATTGGGTATATCTTTTAAAGGTGTACCACGGCCCTGCAATTTCAGAGGTACTTTGTAAACAAGATAGCCTTTAACAGACCACATAATTAAAAAGTTAATAATATAAGGGAAAAACATGAAAAATAATACCTTTTGAATGTGAAATTCTTTGGATGCATCTTTTTCAATTGATGTGACCAACCTCTCAACTGATTTCCTTTCACGTACAGGGCGATCAGGGCGATCAATAGCAGGAGTCACTGGTTCCGCCTCTGTTACTTTCTTTCTTTTCTCTTTCACTTTATCCCCATCACTCTTCTCTCTTGGATGCTTTCTTGATCCCTTCTTAGCTTTGCCATCTTTCATCTTATCTTCTTCTGGCTTATCAATGTTATCCTGGCTCTCTTTCTCTTCTTCTTCGTCATCTTCTTCAGTTTTTTCCTTCTCATTGGTCTCCTCTTTGTTATTAGGAGTAGGCTCTTCTTCCATCACATCAATTTCAGGGTTTTCAGCTGCTTCATTTTCCTTTTCTTCTCCACTTTCCTTAATTCCCTTGGCATCTGCCTCTTCATCCATTTTTTCAACATTTGATCCATTTTCATCTTTCTTATCTCCTATTTCTTTTATAGCATCATCTTCCTTATCCTCTTCCATTTGTTTTACACCATCATCTTTCTTGTTCTCTTCAACTTCTTTTACACCATCATCTTTCTTATTCTCTTCTACGTCTTTTACACCATCACCTTTCTTATTCTCTTCTACCTCTTTTACACCATCATCTTTCTTATTCTCTTCTACTTCTTTTACACCATCATCTTTCTCATTCTCTTCTTCTTTTACACCATCATCTTTATTATTCTCATCTGCTTCTTTTATGCCATCATCTTTTTTATCCTCTTCTACATCTTTTACACCATCATCCTTCTTATCCCCTTCTACTTCTACACCATCAACTTTCTTATCCACGTCTACTTCCTTTACAATGTCATCTTTCTTATCTTCTACTGTCTCCACATCATCCGATTTCTTATCCTCTTCTTTTTCCTTCACATCATCCTTTTTCAAGTCTTTAATTCCATTATTTTCCAAGACTTTTCCTCCATCAGTTTCCAAGTCCTTCTTTTCACTCATGTCATTTACAGTTTTCTCTGGCAAGCTGTTGCCATTTGAGTCAGTCTTGGAAACTTCATCCACTGTTCCCTCCTCGCCCATGCTGATCTTATTTGGAGTAAATCTATCACAATTACTTCTCCTCACGCACTCTTTCAACTACACTGAGCACTGACCTTGTTAAATTAGACAACCGAATCCTGTTGGTTGAAAATGTTTCAGTCTTAATAAGTCAACATCGCAATGACCCAGAGCAAGGCAAAAGTGAAGAAATTTAACTATCAAGTTTAAATTCCATAACTAGAACTACTTTTAAAAATATCATATTTGATCTCCATTCCAATCTGAAGGAAAAATAACAATTTTCCAGACAACATATACTAGTTTCGCCAGTAAAGGGAAGAGCATTTCAACCAGGCAATAGAGTAAAAGTTAATTGTTTAGGCTGCATATTAATATAAAATAGATATCCCATGACAGCCCTAATGCAAAAGTCAACAGAAATAGCACTTTTCAGCTGAGAAGCTGGAAAGATATTAGCAATGAAATTCATGCTGCATAAGTTAGTGAGAAAATCGACATACCCATCTCACCCAACACAAGGGTAACCAAATTTTAGGTTAATTAAAACGAAATTCCCAACAATCCAGCGCATTTACGGTTAGCAATTTAACTTCAAAATCAGAACTTCAATCCGTATCTTGACAGCAAGACAGAAAACACAAGTCAATCTCAGCCTAAAACAATCAAAAACAAACAACTAAAGCTTCAATTTCCTTTCTCTCCACGAAACGCCTTCAAACTTCAAAGCCCTAAAGGCCCCTACCAAAATTACCCTTTCACAACAATTCAAGCCAAAATGAAAAAATACACATAAACATCTCATAGAGAAAGAAATTGCTGAAATCACTCAGACAAAAAGAAAAAAAATTAAAAAGAAGCAATTGAAGAAGGATATAGACTTACAGATTCGGAACTTCCAAATAGAACAGAGCAAAAGCTTCAGAAGAGTCTCTCTCGCAGAAGCTCAAAGAGTATTTCTCTCACTAACATCTCGTTTCGCTTCGATCTCTTTCTCTCTCTAACACTGAGAGTGTTGTGTTGAGGCTATTTCTGACAATATACAGTGCGGACTTCAAATGCGGATTTTAAATGCAGTTAACTGCCACGCTGGACGTGTGTGTGTCGTTGTAGCAACGAAGTCAACGGCCACGATTTGGTGTTCTTGTAATACGTGGAGAATCAACGGCTGTGATCTGGATCCATGAAAAACATTCTTCTTTCAAAAGACTCTTAAAATTATTCCTTTTATTCACAATCTAAATTCTCTGTATATATGTATTTTCTGTATATGTATATGTGTATATGTATTTTCGTTACCAAAACTTTTAACAAAAATAAATGTTGTGAGTTTGATTCCCGTTGTTGATATGACGGCCTTGTCGGTAAGCAATCTGTAAGTATTTCTATAAGCGTTTTTAGAACCTGAAAGTATGTCCTGACTTGAGTGAGACTGGGGCCCAATTCACTTAAATTTTTGTGTTAAAAAAAAAACAAAGTGTTCACTTTTTTTTTCTCAAAATATCAGCTAATTATTTAAGGTTAACATAATGTTGTTTGGACCAGATCGAATCAGACAGTCCGATCGATTCAACTATCAACCAACCACTAAAACGAGTTGGTTCAACCTAAAAACCAAATTAACAATTAGGTCGAATTTAACCGGCTAGAACCGTTGAACCGATAGTTCAACCGGCCACCAATTTTCTTTTTATAATTTCACATTTTAACTTTTAAATAAAAAAATTAATGAATAAGATCTAAATCTCACCGAATATATTTCATTTTATAAAAAAAATTGTTTGATTTGCATAAAATTTATTACATTTAAAAACTTATCTAGCTATATATGTGTTACATTGTCTTTATTTTATCTCTTTATATTATTCTTGTATCATACTCAATTTCGATTTAAAAAAAATAAAAATATTGAAATATTAATTTCAATTGTGTGTATATAATGTTAATATTTTATATATATTAAAAGTAATTAATATTTATTATTTATTACATCATATGATTCGACCGATGGTTCAATCGATTAAATCGTGAACTGAACACTTGTCTGTATCATTGGATGGTTCGATCCCAACAACATTGGGCTGACGTGATTTTTTTTCAAATTTTAAAATTTTTTAAAATTATTTCCGTCTAAAAAATAATTTTTTAAAATATTTTATGATCAATTTTATTGAATTTAAAATTCACATTGATTTTTTTTCTAATAAAGTTTTGACAAAATGAGTTTTCTTTTAAACAAAAGTTTAGGTGAGTTACCAACAAGTGTTTGGTGTAGTAGTTGGCGAGCTACACCCTAGGTGAGATGATCCATGTTCGATCCCTAGAGTCAACATTGTTGGGAGGGCACGACCGTTTCGTCTTTGTAGGCCGAATGGGAATAGTCTTCGCTTAGACCGTTACACGGATAGGCGAGGAAAACCTACGACATTACCTAAAAAAAAGTTTAGGTGAGTTAGACCATAAGACCCAAAATGAGTTATTTGTTTAAAATAGAAAATTCAAAAATCTTTTATTATTTTTTTTAAAAAAAAATTTGGCAGAAAATTATTTTTAAAAATTTAACTAAAGAGATTTTGCACATTTTAGGGCCTGTTTGGGAATACAATAATCTCAATCTCATCTCATTCAATCATCATCTCATCTTAGGATTGGATGATATGTACTGGTTAGGTGTTTTTTGGAACCTCCATCTCATCTCATCTCATCTCATCAACATCATCATCTCATTCATAATATCATCTCATTTTTTCTTACAATTACTAATTTATGCCTACTTATACACCTATAATTACCTATACTTTAATACAAATAAAAAAGGCTTAAGTGCACTTTTGGTCCCAATACTATGACTAAGGTTTCAATTTGGTCCCATAACTATTTTTGTTGCAGATTTGGTCCCAAACCTTCGCAAAAAGTTTCACCGTTAGTCCCCTGGTCACTTCCGTCCAATTTTCGCCGTTAAGTGTGACGTGGCAGTCTGACTGGGATGCTGACGTGGCAAAATCAAATGAGATGGAGTAAGTTAGGATCAATATGTAACATTTCATAACTTCTCTGGACTGAANTGAGATTAATGCTTTGTCAAATTACGAGAGTTCAAAAGATAATGGAGTAACTCTGTCTTTCCAAGATTATACTGCTTTAACTCAAAAATCTCGAGAGGCAGAGGAACACTCAAAGAAGAGAATGGTAGATGCAATGCTTCGAGTTGATGAAGCGAATAGTTCGAAAATGGATATTCTAAAGCGTGTGGAAGAAGCTACTGAGGAAGTTAAGAGCAGCAAGAAAGCTCTAGAAGAAGCTCTAGAGAGAGTGGAGGCTGCAAATAGAGGGAAGCTAGCAGTTCCATCAGTATTAAACCCGGCGCAGATGAACAAAGGAGAAGAAAACGAAGAAGAAGAAGGCAATTCATTTGGGATAAAATTATGCGTTCAGTCCAGAGAAGTTATGAAATGTTACATATTGATCCTAACTTACTCCTTCTCATTTGATTTTGCCACGTCAGCATCCCAGTCAGACTGCCACGTCACACTTAACGGCGAAAATTGGACGGAAGTGACCAGGGGACTAACGGTGAAACTTTTTGCGAAGGTTTGGGACCAAATCTGCAACAAAAATAGTTATGGGACCAAATTGAAACCTTAGTCATAGTATTGGGACCAAAAGTGCACTTAAGCCAATAAAAAAAAACTAGACAAAATAGTAATTTTACATACCCTCATTTATTACACTTGTAATTTTCTCTCTCTATCATCATTTTTTTTCTCTTTTCCACTCATATACTTTTTCTCTTTCTCTCTCTCACACACACACATACATATACCTCTCACACACATACACCTCTCTCTCTCTCTTTCACACACCCCACACACACTCTTATTTATATATATATAATTTATATTAATTTAATTAAACAAAAAATTGACAATATTTTTTTATTGAGGAATGATAGAAAATTAATGAAATGGGCATAAAATAAGACAATCTCAGATATTGTATTTTCTTCAGTTTTCGGTTATTCTGAATTTAGATATGTTCTATATATGTGGACAATGATTCTATCTATATTTTTTTGTCAAATTAAAGGACTCCTAAATCTAATAACGATAATGTATTGAATGGAAAAAATACAAAATGACCCACTTGTATGTACATGATGGAAAAATATAGGGTTAAAGGGTCAATTTAGTCCTAAATGTATGCCTTAATATTCATTTTGGTCCATTATATTTCAAAATATTCAAATTGCTCCTAAATATTTGCAAAATGTTTCATTTTGGTCCCAACTATTGAATATGGCTTGTTTAGAGCTACGTATTGTTCCCAAAGAATACTTTCTCTATTTGGTTGGGACCAAAACGAAACATTTTACCAGTATTTAGGACCAACATGAATCATTTTGCTAACATTTAGGACCAATATGAACATTTTGAAACATAATGGACTAAATGAATATTAGGGCATACATTTTGGATCAAAATGAACCATTGACCAAACATTTTTGTGTTGTTTTGTTATTTGCATTATGGTCCTCAAACTATTCTTTGTTATTTTTTTTCGTTGGATTTCACAAATAGATCCGATTATTGATGACTGGGATTTCGTGTAAGCCCCAAGTTATCATTTACACATGTTAGGGATTGATTAATAGGACCGGTACAAATTTATGGACCAAATTGTATTCTTAAAAATAATTCCAATATTATTTTCATTTTGGCCTATCATCTCATCCACTTGGATTGACCTCTAACCCTTCATCCAAAATTTTCTCATCCTCACGCTTTCCAATACAATATCACACTTTCTAATCATCTCATCTCAATATTATTCCAATCAAAATACAACCAAACACCTATCATCTCATCTTATTATCTCCATCTCATCTTATTATTTCCTACCATTTCTACCCCTATACAAATTACAAAAATCCATAAACTTATTTCTACCAACCACAATCATTACATACCCTTTTATATAATTTCACACCATATTTAACATCATTTTCTCTAAAATCACCCAAACACCAATACATCATCTCATCTCATCCAATTAAAAAATAATCTCATCCCATCCATTTGGTTGAACTTGGATTAAAATCATATTGCTCCCAAACAGACCCTTAACTATTACATAATCTGGATTCAATCCGCGATAAAAAAAACTAAATCTTTATTAAATATAGGCTAAAGTGCACTTTTTGTCCCATAACTTTGATAAAGGTTTCAATTTGGTCCCATAACTTTTTTTTATTGCAATTTTGGTCCCATAACTTTTTTGTTGCAATTTTAATCCCATAACTTCTAAAAACGTCTCACCGTTGGTCCCAAACCGATTTCCATCTGTCCCATAACTTCACCCATATTTGCCACGTCATCATCTAACTCAGTATGTCAGATCATCTTTAACGGTAGATAATGGATGGAAATCAGTATTGGGACCAACGGTGAGACGTTTTCAAAAGTTATGAGACCAAAATTGCAACAAAAAAAGTTATGGAACCAAATTGAAACCTTTGTCAAAGTTATGAGACCAAAAGTGTATTTTACTTTTAGCCTTAAATATAAGAAATTCCAAAGGAAAATATAAAAAGAACTTTTTATAATACAAAACTTGTTTAGTACACGTGGCAAGTGTTGTGACACTTTCGTGGGACCCATTAGAGAAGCTTGTATAACATTACAGTGGGCGTGAGTCCGCGTGACCATCTCATCTCATTTATTAATGAAACTGATCCCAAAGCAATTTTTCTAAGCTTGTTTATAATATTTAGGAAAAGTATTTTTTGTTCCTAACTTTTATACCAACTGTATTTCGTCCCTTTTTTTTGCGGTCAATTTCATTCTCAATGTTTTATATTTTGATCAATTTTATTCTTTTCTCTTACTTTAACCAAATATTAACGACAAAATCTACGTGGTTAATGACATGTAATGTAAAATTGTTAAAAAAAACTCAAATCCTAACTCAGATTGAAAAACAAAATGAAGTATATCATTAATTTATTCAAAGAAGTTAGTCAAATGTTAAAATTGGTCAAAATGTGAAACATTATGGGCAAATTGATTGCAAGAAAATATTGGGGACCAAAATTACAGTTAGTGTAAAGGTTGGGGACCAAAATGGTGCTTTTGCCTTATATTTACATGAAAGTATATTTTTGGTCCCTTATTTTTAGATAGGTTACAATTCAATTTTTTTTTCTTGCAATTTTGATCATATGCAATTTTCTCAAAAGTTTTATATTTTTTGTCCGGAGGACTAAATATGGTCATATCTTTCTTGTTTCAAGCTCGAATACAATGAGTCTAGAGCTATGTATTGTTTTTTCAAATTATTTTTCTTTTTTGTTATAACCATCAGCAAATAAAATCAAATTGAATTTTGAAAGTATGTCGCTCGTTTCATGATCAAATAAATGAAATTGGTCATATATTTTTCATTTTAAATTTAAATATGATGAGTTCAAGATTATGTATTATTCTAATGAATTATTTTTTTTTTAGTTAAAGCCTTTAATAAATGAAGTTAAGCTAAACCTTAAAATGAGTTTAAGAATTAAAAAATAAAACTTTTGACAAAACTGTATGATTAAAACGACCAAAAGTACATCTTCAATCTTATATTTATTATACAAAGTACTTCCACATCATAATCATAAAATAAAAGCCAAATGTACTTTTGGTCTCATAACTTTTTCTTAAGTCTCAATTTAGTTCAATAACTTTTTTGTTGTACTTTTGATCCCATATCTTTTGCTCAAGTTGCATATTTGGTCTTGTGTTGCACTTTTGGTCCCTATCTTTAAGTCAGGTTACATAATTAGTCTCATATCTTTTGGTCAAGTTACAGAATTGGTCTCATATCTTTGGGTCATCAGGTGCAGAATTGGTCTCATATTTTTGGATTAGGTAGGATTTACAGTGAAATTTTTTTAGAAGATATAGGACCAGTTTTGCAATCTAACCAAAAAATATGAGACAAAATTTGCAACTTTTTGCAAAGATATGAAACTAAAAGTACAACAAAAAAAGGTTATGAGACCAAATTGAAAATAAAATAAAAGTTATAGGACCAAAAATACACTTTAACCTAAAATAAAAGGACATGAAAGTTGAAGTTTTTTATGTTAATTGTATATATAAAATAAAAGGAACAAAAATACACTTTGACCTAAAATAAAAGGATATGAAAGTTGAAGTTTTTTATGTTAATTGTATATATAAAATATTAAATGACCAAGCCACCCCCCCATATATTTCATTTTTTTTAATTTATCTAGATAGGATTCGCCTTGTAAGTCCTTTTTGTATTATTGTTAAAAAAAAAACTCCATGGGTCATGTCTTTATTTTTTAATACAAATCTAAAAAGTATAAATCAAAAAGGCTGACGATCAGTTTATATATTTGTTGGAGAAAGACAAAAATATCATTGGAATTATCCTCTTTTTCTTCCTTTTCATTCCTCCTCATCTTGCTTCTTCACGGAGGAGGAAGTTAAATGCGCAGTGTTTCAGTTCAAGGCTTCAAGCCCTTCAAGGCTCCTGGGTTGGACGGTATTTCAGCGGTTGTGTATCAAAGATATTGGTCAATCTGGTTCGAGACTTTTTCAATGGAAAAGCGGATTTGTCTTCCATTAACTCCACTTTCTAAGGGTGAGTGCGGGCTGAGGGAAAATCCCAACCCGACTCGCACATCAAACTGCGGGTTGGGTTGGGTTAGATTTTATAATTTTTGAAACTCAACCCGAAGCAACCCAACCAGCAGAGTTGCGGGTTGGGTGGAGTTGAACCCGCGGGTTGAGTTTGTAATTTATTTTTTATAATTTTCATAACAAAAAATATTATTATAAATTTGTGAGTAATGAATAAAAAAATTTATACATAAAAAAAGTTAAAAAAACATAAATTATATATATATATAAATATAAATCAATTAAGATATACTCCATAACATATGTAAATGTAATACATATATGTAATTCAGTAGTTATGTAAATTTTAAAATCAAAATGTCTTATTTATGAAAAACTAATGATATAAATACATAAGAAAATATATAAAATTTATAAAAAAAATACATAAACATGAATAAAAATAAATTAAAAAGAAAAAAATATATATGCGGGCTCGCGGATTGGCGGGTCGGTTTGCTCACCCCTACCACTTTCATTTCTCTCATCCCGAAATGTGAACAACCAGAGACTTTCAAAGATTTCAGGCCGATTAGCTTATGCAACGTCATCTACAAAGTGATCTCCAAAGTCCTCATGAACAGATTACAAGGCCTTATGGATGGGCTCATCTCGCCATTGATGCAAAATGCTTTCATTAAAGGTAGATTGATTGCTGAAAATATTTTTCTAACATCAAAATTAATGTCTGTCATCCATAAGAGTAGGAAAGGTAAGTCTTGCTGGGGGGGCGCTAAAACTGGACATGGCTAAAGCATATGATCAAGTCAGTTAGAATTTTCTTGCAGATGTGTTAAAAAGAATGAACTCCCCCACGCCTTTGATTGACTGTGTCATGCATTGTATGTCCTCTTCTTCTTTTGCTCTTTTGTTAAATGGTCAGATCTCATCCCACATTAAGGTAAGCAGAGGTCTGAGGCAGGGAGATCCACTATCTCCGTACTTGTTTATCATTTGCATGAATGTTCTTTCCTGTCTTTTGAGTCAAACTTAGAGGAATAGGGACATCCAGGGTATTCAGGTTGCAAGGCGAGGGCCGAGCATCTCGCACCTCATGTACGCTGATGATCTAGTTGTCTTCTTCAAGGTGGATTATCTTTCTCCGCAATGTTTGAGGGATCTCATTGACTCCTTCTGTGATAAAGCGGGGCTATCGGTAAACAATCACAAATCAAATCTAGTTTTGAGCCCTAAAACTCCTGGTGAGCTGAAAGCTTCTTTTTCTAATATATTCGGCGTCCCGGTTTCGATTAAACTCGGAAAGTATTTAGGTGTGTTTGTGGATGATAGACAAGACTTCATGAGAAATTTTGATGATCTGATTGGAAAAATTCAGAATAGACTGGCTGGGTGGAAGAGTAGACTTCTTTCTCATGCGGGTAGACTCACGCTCATCAAATCGATTATCCAATCGGACCTAGTTTACAAGTTCTCTTGTTTCCAGGCCCGTAACGGGTTGCAAATACTGTTGGGAAATCCCCAGGGAAACACGCAGCGGAAGAAACGTAAATTAAAAAAAAACTTGCGCCCCCGAGGAAAACCCACCCTGAGATCCGCTAGCTGAATTTAAAACCAGATACGAAAAGTGTTATACCTCAGGCTTTCAATCGGATTGGTGATACTGGTGAGTCTAGAAGTCCGTCTCCACGTCCTTCCTCTACCGGTGATCCACACGAACAGTTTCCCGAACACGAGGTGCTAGCCTCCACGCCTCTTTCTCCAAAGAGACTCGGGATCCAATCTACAGATTCTGAATTCAGGAACTCCTTCTCTGAACTCTGGTGGATGGCGCCACAGATCAACAATCAGCAACAAAACTCCTTTTGTTCTATTGTTGTCTTCAAACCCGTAGAACCCACAACTTTCGATTACTCTTCTAACTCCTTAGAAGAAAATCGACTTCTCTCCTAAGGAAGGTGGGTGTCGATTTTTCTCTCTCTACAAGGAGGAATTCGACTTCTCTCTCTAAAGTGAGCTAGGGTTTCAGAATGTGCAAGGCATGAACAATTCGACTTGTGTGTCTTGGAGCTAGGCGAATTGCAGGCTTTATATTTACTAAAATTACACTAATTTTATAAATATAAAATCTATGATATTCTGATAATATCATATTTTAGGCTTTGAATATCTAATTAAAATATTCCCAGAATATCTTAATTCAAATTCAAATTGCCAACTCAGAATCACAATTTGAAGATCAAATCTTCCAAGTGGGACCCATGAGTCTAGGCGCCTATTAGCTCCAATTATTGGGAATTTTATAAATCAAAAATAACTCCTAAAATTAAGGAAGTCATAACCAACTTATATTATCCCAATATTTTTGAATTAAAATATTACAATAATATTTCAAATTCAAATTTTGAATTTCGAATTTAGATCTAATATTGAATTAAAATATTACCCCATTATCTTAATTCAAATCTAGAATCTCAAATTCAAATTCAAATTCATGACTTAATTAATAAAACATTTTTATTAATTAAATCCCCATAAAATGAGGCGCCACCCTCAACTAAATATTAGGGAATTTTATAAATCAATAATCTCCTAACTTTTAGGAATTATTTAATTTATTATTTCCCAATATTTAAATTGCAAATAATTAATCTCTATTAATTATTTACCAATTATTTAATCATGTAGAAAATTTAAGACAAGACATAATGTCCCAGACATTTCCTCTGTGTCTTAAATTAGGCCACGGAGTGACCCACGAATTACCCTAATTCGTGTCCCTTAAAAGGTGTGTTCTAATCCTGCTCGTGTGTGACCCGGCAGGCCCCACGTGAAGTTGGCAGTAGGTCATCCCCATGTCCTACAAGTCGTGAGCGGACTCTAGCAAGCCATCGCGACTACCCAAAACACGTGAGTGAATCGATCGTTACCAGAACCGATTTTAACCTTCGTACCTCCTAGGCACCGACCCTATTGTTCTGCGATATCTTGGTCATGGATCAGGCACGGGAAAGTCATCCATGATCCAAACCTTTACTTTCTCGATTCCTTGAGTAAGTCCCAATATATTGAGTGGCCACTCCTTTTTCCTGGACAGACTCATCGAGGGCGCCAGTAAGATATCTCCCAATTTAATGGGGAACAAAATCCCAGTCTTGGTCAGTCCACATTCCTCAGCACGGCAATCAACCAGACCCGTACTTAGCCCTTATGGCTACCCTGCTACGGGCAACGTTAGACTAAGCCAAAGTCTGACAACTGCAACGCCGGAATAATGATGACCTCAGGTCTAAGGCGTCGTGACAGGCGTACAAGAGAGGCAAGCTGATGACTAAACCCATGCAGGACTCTCTGGGTCAGTCCAGCAACTCGTAACCCCTTACGTAGTTGCACCATGACCCTCATTCTAGCATCGCATGCGTGCATCCCTATGCACTGAGGTCATGCTGATCTTAGTTCATTTTCGCTCCCACGAAAATAATCGATCAGGGACAGATTTAGATTAATTATCGTATAATTAATCATGGACGTAATCACAGTAAACATGCTAATAATGTGAAAACCATTAATTTATCTCTATAAATTAATCCATATGTTCATAACATATACAGAAAAGGATTGGCCCTAGGGCACAATTCCTATCAGACTCCCACTTGCACTAGGGTACAATCATTAATCTAGCTGTTCCTACTCCTAGGTACACTGATCAATGCGTCTTATCCCCATTGACGATACATGTCTCTCATGTATGACCCTTGCAAGCGGCTTTGTTAGAGGATCAGCAACATTATCCTCTCCTGCTACTTTGCAAATCTTCACATCACCTCTGTCAATCATCTCTCTGACGAGGTGAAAACGTCTGAGTATATGTTTGGTCCTCTGGTGGGACCGTGGCTCCTTGGCTTGCGCAATAGCTCCACTATTGTCACAATACAGGGTAATGGGATCAGTTATGGTCGGAACCACACCAAGCTCGGAGATGAACTTCCTGATCCACACAGCCTCCTTTGCCGCATCCGATGCTGCAATATACTCGGACTCCGTTGTAGAATCGGCAATCGTGCTCTGCTTGGAACTCTTCCAACTCACGCTGCCACCGTTCAGGAGAAACACATATCCAGACTGCGATTTAAAGTCATCTTGGTCGGTTTGGAAACTGGCATCTGTGTAACCCCTTACACATAGCTCTTCATCAGTTCCACCGTAAACCAAGAACTCATCCTTAGTCCTTCTTAAGTACTTAAGGATATTCTTGACAGCGATCCAATGATCCTCACCAGGGTCTTGTTGGAATCGGCTTGTCATACTCAGGGCAAACGACACATCGGGTCGAGTACATAGCATGGCATACATGATGGATCCTATGGCCGAGGCATAGGGGATCCCACTCATGCGACCTCGCTCAACAAGTGTCCTCGGACACTGTTTCTTGCTTAGGGTCAGCCCATGATTCATCGGAATGAATCCCTTCTTGGAATCTTGCATACTGAACCTCTTCAGTACCTTATCCAAGTACGTGCTTTGACTCAACCCAAGAAGCCTACGAGATCTATCCCTATAGATCTTGATTCCTAGAATATAGGCGGCTTCTCCTAGGTCCTTCATTGAGAAGGATTTTCCCAACCAAGATTTTACAATCTCTAAAGTTGAGATATCATTCCCAATGAGTAGTATGTCATCGACATACAGTACCAAGAACACAATCGTGCTCCCACTAACCTTCTTGTAAACACAAGGTTCGTCAGGGTTTTGTAGGAAGCCAAACTCTTTGACGACCTCATCAAAACGATGATTCCAACTCCTGGATGCTTGCTTCAATCCATAAATGGATCTCTGAAGCTTGCACACCTTGTCTGGTGCCTCAGGACATTCAAACCCCTCGGGTTGTATCATATACACATCCTCGGGCAGCCTTCCGTTAAGGAATGCTGTTTTGACATCCATCTGCCAGATCTCGATTGATTGCTCAATGATAGAGTCATCAGGCGACTGTAGGGTGATTTCTGCGCCTCTGAGGGTTTTTGATGCTGCTCCGTCGATGTTGGCCTTCCATATCCATTCTGGTGGTTCGGGGCCGGTCCTTTCGGCCACAAAATCTGCTAAGGCTTGGCCTTTGATAGTTTTCCATGGTTCGTACAGGATTCCGTACTGGCCTATTTCCATGGCCCAAGCTGACATTCTCCCTGCTACATCAGGTTGCTCGATTACCTGCCTTAGGGGTTTGTCGGTTCTGACGATTGCTTGGTAGTGTTGGTAGTATTGTCGTAGCTTTCTAGTTGAGTGGAGCAGCGCGAAAGCTAATTTTTCTAGTTGGTGGTAGCGTCTTTTGGCTCCCACTAGAGTTTTGCTAGTGAAGTATATTGGGCGTTGTTCATCTTGTTCATCAAGAACTAGGGCCAAAATGATATCGTTATTAGTGGCGCTCAAATAGACGTAGATGGGGGAATCCCTCTTTGGGATCGCTAAAGTTGGCGGCGATGCCAAGTATGTTTTTAGTTCAGTGAACGCTTGCTCGCATTCGCTTGTCCACTCAAACTTTTTGTTTGCCTTCAAAGTTTTGAAGAATGGAAGGCATTTATCTGATGACCCGATTCAAGTACACATTTAACTGAATAAGTACTTTATTGAATGAAACTTTAGGCACGAAGGCCCATACATGAATTGAAAGTCTATAATATCGAAAAACTTAAATAAAAACGTAACAAGTGCGTGGTGGTAGCCCATGGGGCGACCACGTCCAATGCCATTGAGACATTTTATTGGAGAGGCGCAAGGCCAAGTACATAGTTCGAAAAATGGAAATTTGACAAACTGATGGATGTAAAAGACTGAAATTTTAAAGAACGAAGAGCGAAAAAACATAGATGGTCACCAGCCTGGGTGGCGACCATGTCGAGAGCCTTAGAGGCTTCCATGGTGGTTGTAGTTTACCTTGCCATGAACCTGTGCAAGGCAGCGATCCGGCCGTTGAGGCGCTGAACTTCCTTCACCGTCTTTGGTGACTTCATCTCGAGAATAGCCTTGCATTGTTCTGGATTCGCTTTTATTCCTCTATGGGTGAGGATGAAGCCTAAGAATTTCCCATCATTGACTCCGAAAGCGCACTTGCTTGGGTTTAGCTTCATTCCATAATGCCTCAGTTGTGTGAAGATCTCCATCAGATCTTGAAGGTGGGATGCATCACCCTTGGTCTTGACGACCATATCATCAACGTAGACCTCCAGATTTCGACCTATGTTGTCTTTGAAGAACGTGTCCATCATCCTTTGGTATGTTGCTCCAGCGTTTTTCAGTCCAAAGGGCATGACGGTGTAGCAGTAAGTGCCCATCTCAGTAATGAATTAAGTTTTGTCAGCATCCATGGGGTCCATCTTGATTTGATTATAGCCGCTGAAGGCATCCAGAAAGCTCATGGTGTAGTGGCCACATGTTCCGTCCACAAGCTTGTCAATGTTTGGTAGAGGGTACCTATCCTTGGGGCAAGCCTTGTTCAAATTTGTGAAGTCTACGCACATCCTCCATTTTCCATTGGCCTTCTTGACCAAGACTACATTGGACAACCAGCTTGGGTATTTGGTTTCCCAAATGAAACCTGCAGCCAAGAGTTTCTCAACTTCTTCTTTTATGGCGTCTTGCCTCTCCTGCCCGAATAGCATTTTCTTCTGGATCACTCCCGGGCGACCATCAGTGTTCAGGTGGTGGCAGATCAGTTTTGGATCTATACCCGGCATGTCTGCGGGTGACAATGCAAAGATATCTATCGAACCTCTCAGCAATGTGATCAGGGCGTCCTTAGTTTCTTCATCTAGGACAGAGTTAATCTACACGGTTTTATCTGTTCCTGGGATGAGTTCTACAATTTCTACGTCACCCATCGGTGTTGGTCTCTGCAGGTTAACCTTTTCTCAAAAATCTTCGATTTTGCATGTCAGTACTTCTGCGTTTGGGCGCTTACTCTCTTCCACAGCAGGAGAAGGTTTTTTGACAGCCCCTAGACGTAGGGCATAACACTGCTGGCAGCCTTCTGGTTGGCCCTTACTTGTCCTACCCCTTCAAGAGTTGGGAACTTCATCATTAAGTGTGCAATGGAGAAGACTGCACTTGCAGCATTGAGAGATGGTCGCCCGAGGAGCGCGTTGTACGCTGATGGGACGTCGACCACAATAAAAGGCACCCTCAAGCTCTGATGGAGATTGTGCCCTAGGGTCAATCATCCTATAGATATGTTGGGAACATATCAATTAATTTATGGAGATAAATTAATGGTTATCATATTATTAGCATGTTTACTATGATAACGGTCCATGATTAGTTATGAGATAATTAATCTAAACTGTCCCTCGTCGCTCATTCGAGTGGGAACTTGAATTGAACCAAGACCAGCATGACCTCGGTGCATGGAGATGCACGCACTAGATGCTGGGACGAGAGTCATGGTGCAATTATGTAAGAGTTACAAGTTGCTGGACCGACCCGGAGAGTTCTGCATGGGTTCAGTCATTAGCTGGTCTCTCCTGTACAATCTGTCATGATGCCCTTAGACCTGAGGTCTTGACTATTCCGGCATTACAGTTGTCAA